>JAPDOI010000793.1:0-107500 GCA_029168955.1 Aplectana chamaeleonis
CTTTCTATGGCTTTCGGCGCACTCTGATTTGGGTCCCACACACTTTCTATGGCGTCCGACGCACTGTTATTTGGGTCCCACACACTTTCTACGGCGTCCTGCGCATCCCACTCGAGTCCCGCACACTTTCTACGGCGTCCCGCGCACTCTCATTTGGGTCCCACACAGTTTCTACGGCGTTCTGCGCACGCCCATTTAGGTCCCGCACACTTTCTACGGCGTCCGGCGCGCTCCCACTTGGGTCCCGCACACTTTCTGCGGCGTCCTGCGCAACCCACTCGAGTCCCGCACACTTTCTACTGCGTCCTGCGCACTCTCATTTGGGTCCCGCACACTTTCTACGGCGTCCGGCGCACTCTCATTTGGGTTCCACACAGTTTCTACGGCGTTCTGCGCACGCCCATTTGGGTCCCGCACACTTTCTACGGCGTCCGGCGCGCTCCCACTTGGGTCCCGAACACTTTCTATGGCGTTCGGCGCATTCTGATTTGGGTCCCACACACTTTCTATGGCGTCCGACGCACTGTTATTTGGGTCCCACACACTTTCTACGGCGTCCTGCGCATCCCTCTCGAGTCCCGCACACTTTCTACGGCGTTCTGCGCA
Source organism: Aplectana chamaeleonis (assembly GCA_029168955.1). Lineage (NCBI taxonomy): Eukaryota > Metazoa > Nematoda > Chromadorea > Rhabditida > Cosmocercidae > Aplectana > Aplectana chamaeleonis. The sequence continues at coordinate 607 of JAPDOI010000793.1, forward strand.
CGCCAATTTGGGTCCCGCACACTTTCTACGGCGTCCGGCGCGCTCCCACTTGGGTCCCGCACACTTTCTATGGCTTTCGGCGCATTCTGATTTGGGTCCCACACACTTTCTATGGCGTCCGACGCACTGTTATTTGGGTCCCACACACTTTCTACGGCGTCCTGCGCATCCCACTCGAGTCCCGCACACTTTCTACGGCGTCCTGTCCCCGCCCTTTTTTGTCCCGCGCCCTTTCTCCGGCGTCCTGCCCCCCCCCATTTGGGTCCCACACACTTTCTATGGCGTCCGACGCACTGTTACTTGGTTCCCACACACTTTCTACGGCGTCCTGCGCATCCCACTCGAGTCCCGCACACTTTCTACGTGTCCTGCGCATGCCCATTTTTGTCCCGCACACTTTCTACGGCGTCCTGCGCACGCCCATTTGTGTCCCCACACAGTTTCTACGGCGTTCTGCGCACGCCCATTTGGGTCCCGCACACTTTCTACGGCGTCCGGCGCACTCTCATTTGGGTCCCACACAGTTTCTACGGCGTTCTGCGCACGCCCATTTGGGTCCCGCACACTTTCTACGGCGTCCGGCGCGCTCCCACTCTGGGTCCCACACACTTTCTATGGCATTCGGCGCACTCTGATTTCGGTACCACACACTTTCTATGGCGTCCGACGCACTGTTGATTGGGTCCCACACACTTTCTACGGCGTCCTGCGCATCCCACTCCCGAGTCCCGGGCACACTTTCTACGGCGTCCGGCGCACTCCCACTTGGGTCCCGCAGGCTTTCTACGGCGTTCTGCGCACGCCCATTTGGGTCCCGCACACTTTCTACGCCGTCCAACGTACTTTCGTTTGGGTCCCACACACTTTGTACGGCGCACTGCGCACACCCATTTGGGTCCCGCACACTTTCTACGGCGTCCGGCGCGCTCCCACTTGGGTTTCGCACACTTTCTACGGCGTCCGGCGCGCTCCCACTCTGGGTCCCGCACACTTTCTATGCCGTCCGACGCACTGTTATTTGGGTCCCGCACACTTTCTACTGCGTCCTGCGCACTCTCATTTGGGTCCCACACACTTTCTACGGCGTTCTGCGCACGCCCATTTGGGTCCCGCACACTTTCTACGGCGTCCGGCGCACGCCCATTTGGGTCCCGCACAGCTTTCTACGGCTTTCTGCGCACGCCCATTTGGGTCCCACACACTTTCTATGGCGTCCGGCGCACTGTTATTTGGGTCCCACACACTTTCTATGGCGTTCTGCGCATCCCACTCAAGTCCCGCACACTTTCTACGGCGTCCGGCGCACCCTCATTCGGGTCCCACACACTTTCTACGGCGTTCTGCGCACACCCATTTGGGTACCGCACACTTTCTATGGCGTTCGGCGCGCTCCCACTCTGGGTCCCGCACACTTTCTGCAGCGTCCTGCGCAACCCACTCGGAGTCCCGCACACTTTCTACTGCGTCCTGCGCATTTTCATTTGGGTCCCGCACACTTTCTACGGCGTCCGGCGCTCTCATTTGGGTTCCACACAGTTTCTACGGCATTCTGCGCACGCCCATTTGGGGCCCGCACACTTTCTACGGCGTCCGGCGCGCTCCCACTTGGGTCCCGCACACTTTCTATGGCGTTCGGCCCATTCTGATTTGGGTCCCCCACACTTGCTATCGCGTCCGACGCACTGTTATTTGGGTCCCACACACTTTCTACGGCGTCCTGCGCATCCTCTCGAGTCCCGCACACTTTCTACGGCGTCCTGCGCACGCCCATTTTTGTCCCGCACACTTTGTACTGCGTCCTGCGCACGCCCGTGTGGATCCCACACAGTTTCTACGGGGTTCTGCGCACGCCCATTTGGGTCCCGCACACTTTCTACGGCGTCCGGCGCACTCTGATTTGCGTGGCACACAGTTTCTACGGCGTTCTGCGCACGCCCATTTGGGTCCCGCACACTTTCTACGGCAACCGGCGCGCTCCCACTCTGGGTCCCGCACACTTTCTGCAGCGTCCTGCGCAACCCACTCGGAGTTCCGCACACTTTCTACCGCGTCCTGCGCACTCCTCATTTGGGTCCCGCACACTTTCTACGGCGTTCTGCGCACGCCAATTTGGGTCCCGCACACTTTCTACGGCGTCCGGCGCGCTCCCACTCTGGGTCCCGCACACTTTCTATGGCTTTCGGCGCATTCTGATTTGGGTCCCACACACTTTCTATGGCGTGCGACGCACTGTTATTTGGGTCCCACACACTTTCTACGGCGTCCTGCGCATCCCACTCCAGTCCCGCACACCTTCTACGCCGTCCTGGGCACGCCCATTTTGTCCCGCACACTTTCTACGGCGTTCCTGCGCACGCCCATTTGGGTCCCACACTTTCTATGGCGTCCGACGCACTGTTACTTGGTTCCCACACACTTTCTACGGCGTCCTGCGCATCCCACTCGAGTCCCGCACACTTTCTACGGCGTCCTGCGCATGCCCATTTTTGTCCCGCACACTTTCTACGGCGTCCTGCGCACGCCCATTTGTGTCCCACACAGTTTCTACGGCGTTCTGCGCACGCCCATTTGGGTCCCGCACACTTTCTACGGCGTCCGGCGCACTCTCATTTGGGTCCCACACAGTTTCTACGGCGTTCTGCGCACGCCCATTTGGGTCCCGCACACTTTCTACGGCGTCCGGCGCGCTCCCACTTGGGTCCCGCACACTTTCTACGGCGTCCGGCGCGCTCCCACTTGGGTCCCACACACTTTCTATGGCATTCGGCGCACTCTGATTTCGGTACCACACACTTTCTATGGCGTCCGACGCACTGTTGATTGGGTCCCACACACTTTCTACGGCGTCCTGCGCATCCCACTCGAGTCCCGCACACTTTCTACGGCGTTCCATGCGCACGCCCGTTTTGTCCCGCACACTTTCTACGGCGTCCTGCGCACGCCCATTTTGGGTCCCCACACAGCTTCTACGGCGTTCTGCGCACGCCCATTTGGGTCCCGCACACTGTCTACGGCGTCCGGCGCACTCTCATTTGGGTCCCACACAGTTTCTACGGCGTTCTGCGCACGCCCATTTGGGTCCCGCACACTTTCTACGGCGTCCTGCGCACTCTCGTTTGGGTCCCACACAGTTTCTACGGCGTACTGCGCACGCCCATTTGGGTCCCGCACACTTTCTACGGCGTCCGGCGCGCTCCCACTTGGGTTTCGCACACTTTCTACGGCGTCCGGCGCGCTCCCACTTGGGTCCCGCACACTTTCTATGCCGTCCGACGCACTGTTATTTGGGTCCCACACACTTTCTACGGCGTCCTGCGCACGCCCATTTTTGTCCCGCACACTTTCTACGGCGTTCTGCGCACGCCCATTTGGGTCCCGCACACTTTATACGGCGTCCGGCGCGCTCCCACTTGGGTCCCGCACACTTTCTGCAGCGTCCTGCGCATCCCACTCGAGTCCCGCACACTTTCTACGGCGTCCTGTGCACGCCCATTTTTGTCCCGCACACTTTCTACGGCGTCCTGCGCACGCCCATTTGGGTCCCACACACTTTCTATGGCGTCCGACGCACTGTTACTTGGTTCCCACACACTTTCTACGGCGTCCTGCGCATCCCACTCGAGTCCCGCACACTTTCTACGGTGTCCTGCGCATGCCCATTTTTGTCCCGCACACTTTCTACGGCGTCCTGCGCACGCCCATTTGTGTCCCACACAGTTTCTACGGCGTTCTGCGCACGCCCATTTGGGTCCCGCACACTTTCTACGGCGTCCGGCGCACTCTCATTTGGGTCCCACACACTTTCTATGGCGTCCGGCGCACGCCCATTTGGGTCCCGCACACTTTCTACGGCGTCCGGCGCGCTCCCACTTGGGTCCCGCACACTTTCTACGGCGTCCGGCGCGCTCCCACTTGGGTCCCACACACTTTCTATGGCATTCGGCGCACTCTGATTTCGGTACCACACACTTTCTATGGCGTCCGACGCACTGTTGATTGGGTCCCACACACTTTCTACGGCGTCCTGCGCATCCCACTCGAGTCCCGCACACTTTCTACGGCGTCCTGCGCACGCCCGTTTGGGTCCCGCACACTTTCTACGGCGTCCGGCGCACGCCCATTTGGGTCCCACACAGTTTCTACGGCGTTCTGCGCACGCCCATTTGGGTCCAGCACACTTTCTACGGCGTCCGGCGCACTCTCATTTGGGTCCCACACAGTTTCTACGGCGTTCTGCGCACGCCCATTTGGGTCCCGCACACTTTCTACGGCGTCCTGCGCACGCCCATTTGGGTCCCACACAGTTTCTACGGCGTACTGCGCACGCCCATTTGGGTCCCGCACACTTTCTACGGCGTCCGGCGCGCTCCCACTTGGGTCCCGAACACTTTCTATGGCGTTCGGCGCATTCTGATTTGGGTCCCACACACTTTCTATGCCGTCCGACGCACTGTTATTTGGGTCCCACACACTTTCTACGGCGTCCTGCGCACGCCCATTTTTGTCCCGCACACTTTCTACGGCGTTCTGCGCACGCCCATTTGGGTCCCGCACACTTTATACGGCGTCCGGCGCGCTCCCACTTGGGTCCCGCACACTTTCTGCAGCGTCCTGCGCAACCCACTCGAGTCCCGCACACTTTCTACTGCGTCCTGCGCATTTTCATTTGGGTCCCGCACACTTTCTACGGCGTCCGGCGCACTCTCATTTGGGTTCCACACAGTTTCTACGGCGTTCTGCGCACGCCCATTTGGGTCCCGCACACTTTCTACGGCGTCCGGCGCGCTCCCACTTGGGTCCCGCACACTTTCTATGGCGTTCGGCGCATTCTGATTTGGGTCCCACACACTTTCTATGGCGTCCGACGCACTGTTATTTGGGTCCCACACACTTTCTACGGCGTCCTGCGCATCCCTCTCGAGTCCCGCACACTTTCTACGGCGTCCTGCGCACGCCCATTTTGTCCCGCACACTTTCTACGGCGTCCTGCGCACGCCCATTTGGGTCCCACACAGTTTCTACGGCGTTCTGCGCACGCCCATTTGGGTCCCGCACACTTTCTACGGCGTCCGGCGCACTCTCATTTGGGTCCCACACAGTTTCTACGGCGTTCTGCGCACGCCCATTTGGGTCCCGCACACTTTCTACGGCAACCGGCGCGCTCCCACTTGGGTCCCGCACACTTTCTGCAGCGTCCTGCGCAACCCACTCGAGTTCCGCACACTTTCTACTGCGTCCTGCGCACTCTCATTTGGGTCCCGCACACTTTCTACGGCGTTCTGCGCACGCCCATTTGGGTCCCGCACACTTTCTACGGCGTCCGGCGCGCTCCCACTTGGTCCCCCACACTTTCTATGGCTTTCGGCGCATTCTGATTTGGGTCCCACACACTTTCTATGGCGTCCGACGCACTGTTATTTGGGTCCCACACACTTTCTACGGCGTCCTGCGCATCCCACTCGAGTCCCGCACACTTTCTACGGCGTCCCGCGCACCCTCATTTGGGTCCCACACAGTTTCTACGGCGTTCTGCGCACGCCCATTTGGGTCCCGCACACTTTCTACGGCGTCCGGCGCGCTCCCACTTGGGTCCCGCACACTTTCTGCAGCGTCCTGCGCAACCCACTCGAGTCCCGCACACTTTCTACTGCGTCCTGCGCATTTTCATTTGGGTCCCGCACACTTTCTACGGCGTCCGGCGCACTCTCATTTGGGTTCCACACAGTTTCTACGGCGTTCTGCGCACGCCCATTTGGGTCCCGCACACTTTCTACGGCGTCCGGCGCGCTCCCACTTGGGTCCCGCACACTTTCTATGGCGTTCGGCGCATTCTGATTTGGGTCCCACACACTTTCTATGGCGTCCGACGCACTGTTATTTGGGTCCCACACACTTTCTACGGCGTCCTGCGCATCCCTCTCGAGGCCCGCACACTTTCTACGGCGTCCTGCGCACGCCCATTTTTGTCCCGCACACTTTCTACGGCGTCCTGCGCACGCCCATTTGGGTCCCACACAGTTTCTACGGCGTTCTGCGCACGCCCATTTGGGTCCCGCACACTTTCTACGGCGTCCGGCGCACCTCTCATTTGGGTCCCACACAGTTTCTACGGCGTTCTGCGCACGCCCATTTGGGTCCCGCACACTTTCTACGGCAACCGGCGCTACGGCTCCCATTTGGGCGCCGCACACTTTCTCCGGCGTCCTGCGCACCCCACTCGAGTCCCGCACACTTTCTACTGCGTCCTGCGCACTCTCATTGGGTCCCGCACACTTTCTACGGCGTTCTGCGCACGCCAATTCGGGTCCCGCACACTTTCTACGGCGTCCGGCGCGCTCCCACTTGGGTCCCGCACACTTTCTATGGCTTTCGGCGCATTCTGATTTGGGTCCCACACACTTTCTATGGCGTCCGACGCACTGTTATTTGGGTCCCACACACTTTCTACGGCGTCCTGCGCATCCCACTCCAGTCCCGCACACTTTCTACGGCGGCCTGTGCACCCCCATTTTGTCCCGCACACTTTCTACGGCGTCCTGCGCACGCCCATTTGGGTCCCACACACTTTCTATGGCGTCCGACGCACTGTTACTTGGTTCCCACACTTTCTCCGGCGTCCTGCGCATCCCACTCGAGTCCCGCACACTTTCTACGGTGTCCTGCGCATGCCCATTTTTGTCCCGCACACTTTCTACGGCGTCCTGCGCACGCCCATTTGTGTCCCACACAGTTTCTACGGCGTTCTGCGCACGCCCATTTGGGTCCCGCACACTTTCTACGGCGTCCGGCGCACTCTCATTTGGGTCCCACACAGTTTCTACGGCGTTCTGCGCACGCCCATTTGGGTCCCGCACACTTTCTACGGCGTCCGGCGCGCTCCCACTTGGGTCCCACACACTTTCTATGGCATTCGGCGCACTCTGATTTCGGTACCACACACTTTCTATGGCGTCCGACGCACTGTTGATTGGGTCCCACACACTTTCTACGGCGTCCTGCGCATCCCACTCGAGTCCCGCACACTGTCTACGGCGTCCGGCGCACTCTCATTTGGGTCCCACACAGTTTCTACGGCGTTCTGCGCACGCCCATTTGGGTCCCGCACACTTTCTACGGCGTCCTGCGCACTCTCGTTTGGGTCCCACACAGTTTCTACGGCGTACTGCGCACGCCCATTTGGGTCCCGCACACTTTCTACGGCGTCCGGCGCGCTCCCACTTGGGTTTCGCACACTTTCTACGGCGTCCGGCGCGCTCCCACTTGGGTCCCGCACACTTTCTATGCCGTCCGACGCACTGTTATTTGGGTCCCGCACACTTTCTACTGCGTCCTGCGCACTCTCATTTGGGTCCCGCACACTTTCTACGGCGTTCTGCGCACGCCCATTTGGGTCCCGCACACTTTCTACGGCGTCCGGCGCGCTCCCACTTGGGTCCCGCACACTTTCTATGGCTTTCGGCGCATTCTGATTTGGGTCCCACACACTTTCTATGGCGTCCGACGCACTGTTATTTGGGTCCCACACACTTTCTACGGCGTCCTGCGCATCCCACTCGAGTCCCGCACACTTTCTACGGCGTCCCGCGCACCCTCATTTGGGTCCCACACAGTTTCTACGGCGTTCTGCGCACGCCCATTTGGGTCCCGCACACTTTCTACGGCGTCCGGCGCGCTCCCACTTGGGTCCCGCACACTTTCTGCAGCGTCCTGCGCAACCCACTCGAGTCCCGCACACTTTCTACTGCGTCCTGCGCATTTTCATTTGGGTCCCGCACACTTTCTACGGCGTCCGGCGCACTCTCATTTGGGTTCCACACAGTTTCTACGGCATTCTGCGCACGCCCATTTGGGTCCCGCACACTTTCTACGGCGTCCGGCGCGCTCCCACTTGGGTCCCGCACACTTTCTATGGCGTTCGGCGCATTCTGATTTGGGTCCCACACACTTTCTATGGCGTCCGACGCACTGTTATTTGGGTCCCACACACTTTCTACGGCGTCCTGCGCATCCCTCTCGAGTCCCGCACACTTTCTACGGCGTCCTGCGCACGCCCATTTTTGTCCCGCACACTTTCTACGGCGTCCTGCGCACGCCCATTTGGGTCCCACACAGTTTCTACGGCGTTCTGCGCACGCCCATTTGGGTCCCGCACACTTTCTACGGCGTCCGGCGCACTCTCATTTGGGTCCCACACAGTTTCTACGGCGTTCTGCGCACGCCCATTTGGGTCCCGCACACTTTCTACGGCAACCGGCGCGCTCCCACTTGGGTCCCGCACACTTTCTGCAGCGTCCTGCGCAACCCACTCGAGTTCCGCACACTTTCTACTGCGTCCTGCGCACTCTCATTTGGGTCCCGCACACTTTCTACGGCGTTCTGCGCACGCCATTTGGGTCCCGCACACTTTCTACGGCGTCCGGCGCGCTCCCACTTGGGTCCCGCACACTTTCTATGGCTTTCGGCGCATTCTGATTTGGGTCCCACACACTTTCTATGGCGTCCGACGCACTGTTATTTGGGTCCCACACACTTTCTACGGCGTCCTGCGCATCCCACTCGAGTCCCGCACACTTTCTACGGCGTCCTGTGCACGCCCATTTTTGTCCCGCACACTTTCTACGGCGTCCTGCGCACGCCCATTTGGGTCCCACACACTTTCTATGGCGTCCGACGCACTGTTACTTGGTTCCCACACACTTTCTACGGCGTCCTGCGCATCCCACTCGAGTCCCGCACACTTTCTACGGTGTCCTGCGCATGCCCATTTTTGTCCCGCACACTTTCTACGGCGTCCTGCGCACGCCCATTTGTGTCCCACACAGTTTCTACGGCGTTCTGCGCACGCCCATTTGGGTCCCGCACACTTTCTACGGCGTCCGGCGCACTCTCATTTGGGTCCCACACAGTTTCTACGGCGTTCTGCGCACGCCCATTTGGGTCCCGCACACTTTCTACGGCGTCCGGCGCGCTCCCACTTGGGTCCCGCACACTTTCTACGGCGTCCGGCGCGCTCCCACTTGGGTCCCACACACTTTCTATGGCATTCGGCGCACTCTGATTTCGGTACCACACACTTTCTATGGCGTCCGACGCACTGTTGATTGGGTCCCACACACTTTCTACGGCGTCCTGCGCATCCCACTCGAGTCCCGCACACTTTCTACGGCGTCCTGCGCACGCCCGTTTGGGTCCCGCACACTTTCTACGGCGTCCTGCGCACGCCCATTTGGGTCCCACACAGCTTCTACGGCGTTCTGCGCACGCCCATTTGGGTCCCGCACACTGTCTACGGCGTCCGGCGCACTCTCATTTGGGTCCCACACAGTTTCTACGGCGTTCTGCGCACGCCCATTTGGGTCCCGCACACTTTCTACGGCGTCCTGCGCACTCTCGTTTGGGTCCCACACAGTTTCTACGGCGTACTGCGCACGCCCATTTGGGTCCCGCACACTTTCTACGGCGTCCGGCGCGCTCCCACTTGGGTTTCGCACACTTTCTACGGCGTCCGGCGCGCTCCCACTTGGGTCCCGCACACTTTCTATGCCGTCCGACGCACTGTTATTTGGGTCCCACACACTTTCTACGGCGTCCTGCGCACGCCCATTTTTGTCCCGCACACTTTCTACGGCGTCCTGCGCACGCCCATTTGGGTCCCACACAGTTTCTACGGCGTTCTGCGCACGCCCATTTGGGTTCCGCACGTTTTCTACGGCGTCCGGCGCACTCTCATTTGGGTCCCACACAGTTTCTACGGCGTCCTGCGCATCCCACTCGAGTCCCGCACACTTTCTACGGCGTCCCGCGCACCCTCATTTGGGTCCCACACAGTTTCTACGGCGTTCTGCGCACGCCCATTTGGGTCCCGCACACTTTCTACGGCGTCCGGCGCGCTCCCACTTGGGTCCCGCACACTTTCTGCAGCGTCCTGCGCAACCCACTCGAGTCCCGCACACTTTCTACTGCGTCCTGCGCATTTTCATTTGGGTCCCGCACACTTTCTACGGCGTCCGGCGCACTCTCATTTGGGTTCCACACAGTTTCTACGGCGTTCTGCGCACGCCCATTTGGGTCCCGCACACTTTCTACGGCGTCCGGCGCGCTCCCACTTGGGTCCCGCACACTTTCTATGGCGTTCGGCGCATTCTGATTTGGGTCCCACACACTTTCTATGGCGTCCGACGCACTGTTATTTGGGTCCCACACACTTTCTACGGCGTCCTGCGCATCCCTCTCGAGTCCCGCACACTTTCTACGGCGTCCTGCGCACGCCCATTTTTGTCCCGCACACTTTCTACGGCGTCCTGCGCACGCCCATTTGGGTCCCACACAGTTTCTACGGCGTTCTGCGCACGCCCATTTGGGTCCCGCACACTTTCTACGGCGTCCGGCGCACTCTCATTTGGGTCCCACACAGTTTCTACGGCGTTCTGCGCACGCCCATTTGGGTCCCGCACACTTTCTACGGCAACCGGCGCGCTCTCACTTGGGTTTCGCACACTTTCTACGGCGTCCGGCGCGCTCCCACTTGGGTCCCGCACACTTTCTATGCCGTCCGACGCACTGTTATTTGGGTCCCGCACACTTTCTACTGCGTCCTGCGCACTCTCATTTGGGTCCCGCACACTTTCTACGGCGTTCTGCGCACGCCCATTTGGGTCCCGCACACTTTCTACGGCGTCCGGCGCGCTCCCACTTGGGTCCCGCACACTTTCTATGGCTTTCGGCGCATTCTGATTTGGGTCCCACACACTTTCTATGGCGTCCGACGCACTGTTATTTGGGTCCCACACACTTTCTACGGCGTCCTGCGCATCCCACTCGAGTCCCGCACACTTTCTACGGCGTCCCGCGCACCCTCATTTGGGTCCCACACAGTTTCTACGGCGTTCTGCGCACGCCCATTTGGGTCCCGCACACTTTCTACGGCGTCCGGCGCGCTCCCACTTGGGTCCCGCACACTTTCTGCAGCGTCCTGCGCAACCCACTCGAGTCCCGCACACTTTCTACTGCGTCCTGCGCATTTTCATTTGGGTCCCGCACACTTTCTACGGCGTCCGGCGCACTCTCATTTGGGTTCCACACAGTTTCTACGGCATTCTGCGCACGCCCATTTGGGTCCCGCACACTTTCTACGGCGTCCGGCGCGCTCCCACTTGGGTCCCGCACACTTTCTATGGCGTTCGGCGCATTCTGATTTGGGTCCCACACACTTTCTATGGCGTCCGACGCACTGTTATTTGGGTCCCACACACTTTCTACGGCGTCCTGCGCATCCCTCTCGAGTCCCGCACACTTTCTACGGCGTCCTGCGCACGCCCATTTTTGTCCCGCACACTTTCTACGGCGTCCTGCGCACGCCCATTTGGGTCCCACACAGTTTCTACGGCGTTCTGCGCACGCCCATTTGGGTCCCGCACACTTTCTACGGCGTCCGGCGCACTCTCATTTGGGTCCCACACAGTTTCTACGGCGTTCTGCGCACGCCCATTTGGGTCCCGCACACTTTCTACGGCAACCGGCGCTCCCACTTGGGTCCCGCACACTTTCTGCAGCGTCCTGCGCAACCCACTCGAGTTCCGCACACTTTCTACTGCGTCCTGCGCACTCTCATTTGGGTCCCGCACACTTTCTACGGCGTTCTGCGCACGCCAATTTGGGTCCCGCACACTTTCTACGGCGTCCGGCGCGCTCCCACTTGGGTCCCGCACACTTTCTATGGCTTTCGGCGCATTCTGATTTGGGTCCCACACACTTTCTATGGCGTCCGACGCACTGTTATTTGGGTCCCACACACTTTCTACGGCGTCCTGCGCATCCCACTCGAGTCCCGCACACTTTCTACGGCGTCCTGTGCACGCCCATTTTTGTCCCGCACACTTTCTACGGCGTCCTGCGCACGCCCATTTGGGTCCCACACACTTTCTATGGCGTCCGACGCACTGTTACTTGGTTCCCACACACTTTCTACGGCGTCCTGCGCATCCCACTCGAGTCCCGCACACTTTCTACGGTGTCCTGCGCATGCCCATTTTTGTCCCGCACACTTTCTACGGCGTCCTGCGCACGCCCATTTGTGTCCACACAGTTTCTACGGCGTTCTGCGCACGCCCATTTGGGTCCCGCACACTTTCTACGGCGTCCGGCGCACTCTCATTTGGGTCCCACACAGTTTCTACGGCGTTCTGCGCACGCCCATTTGGGTCCCGCACACTTTCTACGGCGTCCGGCGCGCTCCCACTTGGGTCCCGCACACTTTCTACGGCGTCCGGCGCGCTCCCACTTGGGTCCCACACACTTTCTATGGCATTCGGCGCACTCTGATTTCGGTACCACACACTTTCTATGGCGTCCGACGCACTGTTGATTGGGTCCCACACACTTTCTACGGCGTCCTGCGCATCCCACTCGAGTCCCGCACTCTTTCTAGGGCGTTGTGCGCACACCCATTTGGGTGCCCCACACTTGCTACGGCGTCCGGCGCACTGCCATTTGGGTCCCACACACTTTCTACGGCGTTCAGCGCACACCCATTCGAGTCCCACACACTTTCCACAGCGTCCGACGCACTCTCGTTTGGGTCCCACACAGTTTCTACGGCGTTCTGCGCACGCCCATTTGGGTCCCGCACACTTTCTACGGCGTCCGGCGCGCTCCCACTTGGGTCCCACACACTTTGTACGGCGTCCGGCGCACGCTCCCATTTGGGTCCCGCACACTTTCTCTATGCCGTCCGGCGCGCACTGTTATTTGGGTCCCGCACACTTTCTACGGCGTCCGGCGCACTCTCATTTGGGTCCCGCACACTTTCTACGGCGTCCGACGCACTGTTATTTGGGTCCCGCACACTTTCTACGGCGTCCGGCGCACGCCCATTTGGGTCCCGCACACTTTCTACGGCTTTCGGCGCATTCCCATTTGGGCCCCACAAACTTTCTATGACGTCCGACGCTCTCTCATTTGGGTCCCACACACTTTCTACGGCGTCCTGCGCATCCCACTCGAGTCCCGCACACTTTCTACGGCGTCCTGCGTACTCTCATTTGGGTCCCACACACTTTCTACGGCGTCCTGCGCATCCCATTCGAGTCCCGCACACTTTCTACGGCGTCCGGCGCGCTCCCACTTGGGTCCCGCACACTTTCTGCAGCGTCCTGCGCAACCCACTCGAGTCCCGCACACTTTCTACTGCGTCCTGCGCATTTTCATTTGGGTCCCGCACACTTTCTACGGCGTCCGGCGCACTCTCATTTGGGTTCCACACAGTTTCTACGGCGTTCTGCGCACGCCCATTTGGGTCCCGCACACTTTCTACGGCGTCCGGCGCGCTCCCACTTGGGTCCCGCACACTTTCTATGGCGTTCGGCGCATTCTGATTTGGGTCCCACACACTTTCTATGGCGTCCGACGCACTGTTATTTGGGTCCCACACACTTTCTACGGCGTCCTGCGCATCCCTCTCGAGTCCCGCACACTTTCTACGGCGTCCTGCGCACGCCCATTTTTGTCCCGCACACTTTCTACGGCGTCCTGCGCACGCCCATTTGGGTCCCACACAGTTTCTACGGCGTTCTGCGCACGCCCATTTGGGTCCCGCACACTTTCTACGGCGTCCGGCGCACTCTCATTTGGGTCCCACACAGTTTCTACGGCGTTCTGCGCACGCCCATTTGGGTCCCGCACACTTTCTACGGCAACCGGCGCGCTCCCACTTGGGTCCCGCACACTTTCTGCAGCGTCCTGCGCAACCCACTCGAGTTCCGCACACTTTCTACTGCGTCCTGCGCACTCTCATTTGGGTCCCGCACACTTTCTACGGCGTTCTGCGCACGCCCATTTGGGTCCCGCACACTTTCTACGGCGTCCGGCGCGCTCCCACTTGGGTCCCGCACACTTTCTATGGCTTTCGGCGCATTCTGATTTGGGTCCCACACACTTTCTATGGCGTCCGACGCACTGTTATTTGGGTCCCACACACTTTCTACGGCGTCCTGCGCATCCCACTCGAGTCCCGCACACTTTCTACGGCGTCCTGTGCACGCCCATTTTTGTCCCGCACACTTTCTACGGCGTCCTGCGCACGCCCATTTGGGTCCCACACACTTTCTACGGCGTCCTGCGCACGCCCATTTGGGTCCAGCACACTTTCTACGGCGTCCTGCGCATCCTCATTTGGGTCCCGCACAGTTTCTACGGCGTTCTGCGCACGCTCCTTCGGGTCCCGCCCACTTTCTACGGCGTCCGGTGCGCTCCCACTAATGTCCTCCACACTTTCTACGGCGTTCTGCGCACGCTCGTTTGGGTCCCGCACACTTTCTATGGCGTCCGACGCACTGTTATTTGGGTCCCGCACACTTTCTACGGCGTCCTGCGCATCCCACTCGAGTCCCGCACACTTTCTACGGCGTCCGGCGCGCGCCCATTTGGGTCCCGCACAGTTTCTACGGCGTTCTGCGCACGCCCATTTGGGTCCCGCACACTTTCTACGGCGTTCGGCGCACTCTGATTTGGGTCCCACACACTTTCTATGGCATCCGACGCACTGTTATTTGGATCCCACACACTTTCTATGGCGTCCTGCGCACGCCCATTTGGGTCCCGCACACTTTCTACGGCGTCCGGCGCGCTCCTACTTGGGTCCCGCACACTTTCTACGGCGTCCTGCGCAACCCACTCGAGTCCCGCACACTTTTTACGGCGTTCGGCGCATTTTCATTTGGGTCCCGCACACTTTCTACGGCGTCCGACGCACTCTCATTTGGGTCCCACACACTTTCTACGGCGTACTGCGCACGCCCATTTGGGCCCCGCACACTTTCTCCGGCGTCCGGCGCGCTCCCACTTAGATCCCGCACACTTTCTATGGCGTTCGGCGCACTCTGATTTGGGTCCCACACACTTTCTTTGGCGTCCGACGCACTGTTATTTGGGTCCCACACACTTTCTACGGCGTCCTGCGCATCCCACTCGAGTCCCGCACACTTTCTACGGCGTTCTGCGCACGCCCATTTGGATCCCGCACACTTTCTACGGCGTCCTGCGCACGCCCATTTGGGTCCCACACAGTTTCTACGGCGTTCTGCGCACGCCCATTCGGGTCCCGCACACTTTCTACGGCGTCCGGCGCACGCCCATTTGGGTCCCACACAGTTTCTACGGCGTCCTGCGCACGCCCATTTGGGTCCCGCACACTTTCTACGGCGTCCGGCGCACTCTCATTTGGGTCCCACACACTTTCTACGGCGTCCTGCGCATCCCACTCGAGTCCCGCACACTTTCTACGGCGTCCTGCGCACTCTCATTTGGGTCCCACACAGTTTCTACGGCGTTCTGCGCACGCCCATTTGGGTCCCGCACACTTTCTACGGCGTCCGGCGCGCTCCCACTTGGGTCCCGCACACTTTCTATGGCGTCCGACGCACTGTTATTTGGGTCCCACACACTTTCTATGGCGTCCGACGCACTGTTATTTGGGTCCCGCACACTTTCTACGGCGTCCTGCGCATCCCATTCGAGTCCCACACACTTTCTACGGCGTCCTGCGCACGCCCATTTGGGTCCCGCACACTTTCTACGGCGTCCTGCGCACTCTCATTTGGGTCCCACACAGTTTCTACGGCGTTCTGCGCGCTTCCACTTGGGTCCCACACACTTTTTACGGCGTCCGACGCACTCTCATTTGGGTCCCGCACACTTTCTAACGGCGTTCTGAGCACGCCCATTGGGGTCCCGCACACATTCTACGGCGTTCTGTGCACACCCATTTGGGCCCCGCACACTTTCTACGGCGTTCGGCGCATTCTGATTTGGGTCCCACACACTTTCTATGGCGTCCGACGCACTGTTATTTGGGTCCCACACACTTTCTACGGCGTCCTGCGCATCCCTCATTCGAGTCCCACACACTTTCTACGGCGTCCTGCGCACGCCCATTTGGGTCCCGCACACTTTCTACGGCGTCCTGCGCACGCCCATTTGGGTCCCACACAGTTTCTACGGCGCCCTGCGCACGCCCATTTGGGTCCCGCACACTTTCTACGGCGTCCTGCGCACTCTCATTTGGGTCCCACACAGTTTCTACGGCGTTTTGCGCACGCCCATTTGGGCCCCGCACACTTTCTACGGCGTGCGGCGCGCTCCTACTTGGGCCCCGCACACTTTCTATGGCTTTCGGCGCATTCTGATTTGGGTCCCACACACTTTCTATGGCGTCCGACGCACTGTTATTTGGGTCCCACACACTTTCTACGGCGTCCTGCGCATCCCACTCGAGTCCCGCACACTTTCTACGGCGTCCTGTGCACGCCCATTTTTGTCCCGCACACTTTCTACGGCGTCCTGCGCACGCCCATTTGGGTCCCACACAGTTTCTACGGCGTTCTGCGCACGCCCATTTGGGTCCAGCACACTTTCTACGGCGTCCGGCGCACTCTCATTTGGGTTCCACACAGTTTCTACGGCGTTCTGCGCACGCCCATTTGGGTCCCGCACACTTTCTACGGCGTCCGGCGCGCTCCCACTTGGGTCCCGCACACTTTCTATGGCTTTCGGCGCATTCTGATTTGGGTCCCACACACTTTCTATGGCGTCCGACGCACTGTTATTTGGTACCCACACACTTTCTACGGCGTCCTGCGCATCCCTCTCGAGTCCCGCACACTTTCTACGGCGTCCTGCGCACGCCCATTTTTGTCCCGCACACTTTCTACGGCGTCCTGCGCACGCCCATTTGGGTCCCACACAGTTTCTACGGCGTTCTGCGCACGCCCATTTGGGTCCCGCACACTTTCTACGGCGTCCGGCGCACTCTCATTTGGGTCCCACACAGTTTCTACGGCGTTCTGCGCACGCCCATTTGGGTCCCGCACACTTTCTACGGCAACCGGCGCGCTCCCACTTGGGTCCCGCACACTTTCTGCAGCGTCCTGCGCAACCCACTCGAGTTCCGCACACTTTCTACTGCGTCCTGCGCACTCTCATTTGGGTCCCGCACACTTTCTACGGCGTTCTGCGCACGCCCATTTGGGTCCCGCACACTTTCTACGGCGTCCGGCGCGCTCCCACTTGGGTCCCGCACACTTTCTATGGCTTTCGGCGCATTCTGATTTGGGTCCCACACACTTTCTATGGCGTCCGACGCACTGTTATTTGGGTCCCACACACTTTCTACGGCGTCCTGCGCATCCCACTCGAGTCCCGCACACTTTCTACGGCGTCCTGCGCACGCCCATTTTTGTCCCGCACACTTTCTACGGCGTCCTGCGCACGCCCATTTGGGTCCCACACAGTTTCTACGGCGTTCTGCGCACGCCCATTTGGGTCCCGCACACTTTCTACGGCGTCCGGCGCACTCTCATTTGGGTTCCACACAGTTTCTACGGCGTTCTGCGCACGCCCATTTGGGTCCCGCACACTTTCTACGGCGTCCGGCGCGCTCCCACTTGGGTCCCGCACACTTTCTATGGCTTTCGGCGCATTCTGATTTGGGTCCCACACACTTTCTATGGCGTCCGACGCACTGTTATTTGGGTCCCACACACTTTCTACGACGTCCTGCGCATCCCACTCGAGTCCCGCACACTTTCTACAGCGTCCTGCGCACGCCCATTTTTGTCCCGCACACTTTCTACGGCGTCCTGCGCACGCCCATTTGGGTCCCACACAGTTTCTACGGCGTTCTGCGCACGCCCATTTGGGTCCCGCACACTTTCTACGGCGTCCGGCGCACTCTCATTTGGGTCCCACACAGTTTCTACGGCGTTCTGCGCACGCCCATTTGGGTCCCGCACACTTTCTACGGCGTCCGGCGCGCTCCCACTGGGTCCCGCACACTTTCTACGGCGTCCGGCGCTCCCCACTTGGGTCCCACACACTTTCTATGGCATTCGGCGCACTCTGATTTCGGTACCACACACTTTCTATGGCGTCCGACGCACTGTTGATTGGGTCCCACACACTTTTTACGGCGTCCTGCGCATCCCACTCGAGTCCCGCACACTTTCTACGGCGTCCTGCGCACGCCCGTTTGGGTCCCACGCAGTTTCTACGGCGTTCTGCGCACGGCCATTTGGGTCCCGCACACTTTCTACGGCGTCCGGCGCGCTCCCACTTGGGTCCCGCACACTTTCTATGGCGTTCGGCGCATTCTGATTTGGGTCCCACACACTTTCTATGGCGTCCGACGCACTGTTACTTGGTTCCCACACACTTTCTACGGCGTCCTGCGCAAGCCCATTTGGGTCCCGCACACTTTCTACGGCGTCCGGCGCGCTCCCACTTGGGTCCCGCACACTTTCTATGGCGTTCGGCGCATTCTGATTTGGGTCCCACAAACTTTCTATGGCGTCCGACGCACTGTTACTTGGTTCCCACACACTTTCTACGGCGTCCTGCGCATGCCCATTTTTGTCCCGCACACTTTCTACGGCGTCCTGCGCACGCCCATTTGTGTCCCGCACACTTTCTACGGCGTCCGGCGCACTCTCATTTGGGTCCCACACAGTTTCTACGGCGTTCTGCGCACGCCCATTTGGGTCCCGCACACTTTCTACGGCGTCCGGCGCGCTCCCACTTGGGTCCCGCACACTTTCTACGGCGTCCGGCGCGCTCCCACTTGGGTCCCACACACTTTCTATGGCATTCGGCGCACTCTGATTTCGGTACCACACACTTTCTATGGCGTCCGACGCACTGTTGATTGGGTCCCACACACTTTCTACGGCGTCCTGCGCATCCCACTCGAGTCCCGCACACTTTCTACGGCGTCCTGCGCACGCCAGTTTGGGTCCCACACAGTTTCTACGGCGTTCTGCGCACGGCCATTTGGGTCCCGCACACTTTCTACGGTGTCCGGCGCACTCTCATTTGGGTCCCACACAGTTTCTACGGCGTTCTGCGCAAGCCCATTTGGGTCCCGCACACTTTCTACGGCGTCCTGCGCACTCTCGTTTGGGTCCCACACAGTTTCTACGGCGCATTGCGCACGCCCATTTGGGTCCCGCACACTTTCTACGGCGTCCGGCGCGCTCCCACTTGGGTCCCGCACACTTTCTATGGCGTTCGGCGCACTCTGATTTCGGTACCACACACTTTCTATGGCGTCCGACGCACTGTTATTTGGGTCCCACACACTTTCTACGGCGTCCTGCGCATCCCACTCAAGTCCCGCACACTTTCTACGGCGTCCTGCGCACGCCCATTTGGGTCCCACACAGCTTCTACGGCGTTCTGCGCACGCCCATTTGGGTCCCGCACACTGTCTACGGCGTCCGGCGCACTCTCATTTGGGTCCCACACAGTTTCTACGGCGTTCTGCGCACGCCCATTTGGGTCCCGCACACTTTCTACGGCGTCCTGCGCACTCTCGTTTGGGTCCCACACAGTTTCTACGGCGTACTGCGCACGCCCATTTGGGTCCCGCACACTTTCTACGGCGTCCGGCGCGCTCCCACTTGGGTTTCGCACACTTTCTACGGCGTCCGGCGCGCTCCCACTTGGGTCCCGCACACTTTCTATGGCGTCCGACGCACTGTTATTTGGGTCCCACATACTTTCTACGGCGTCCTGCGCATCCCACTCGAGTCCCGCACACTTTCTACGGCGTCCTGCGCACGCCCGTTTGGGTCCCACGCAGTTTCTACGGCGTTCTGCGCACGGCCATTTGGGTCCCGCACACTTTCTACGGCGTCCGGCGCACTCTCATTTGGGTCCCACACAGTTTCTACGGCGTTCTGCGCAAGCCCATTTGGGTCCCGCACACTTTCTACGGCGTCCGGCGCGCTCCCACTTGGGTCCCGCACACTTTCTATGGCGTTCGGCGCATTCTGATTTGGGTCCCACACACTTTCTATGGCGTCCGACGCACTGTTACTTGGGTCCCACACACTTTCTACGGCGTCCTGCGCATCCCACTCGAGTCCCGCACACTTTCTACGGCGTCCTGCGCATGCCCATTTTTGTCCCGCACACTTTCTACGGCGTCCTGCGCACGCCCATTTGGGTCCCACGCAGTTTCTACGGCGTTCTGCGCACGCCCATTTGGGTCCCGCACACTTTCTACGGCGTCCGGCGCACTCTCATTTGGGTCCCACACAGTTTCTACGGCGTTCTGCGCACGCCCATTTGGGTCCCGCACACTTTCTACGGCGTCCGGCGCGCTCCCACTTGGGTCCCGCACACTTTCTACGGCGTCCGGCGCGCTCCCACTTGGGTCCCACACACTTTCTATGGCATTCGGCGCACTCTGATTTCGGTACCACACACTTTCTATGGCGTCCGACGCACTGTTGATTGGGTCCCACACACTTTCTACGGCGTCCTGCGCATCCCACTCGAGTCCCGCACACTTTCTACGGCGTCCTGCGCACGCCCGTTTGGGTCCCACACAGTTTCTACGGCGTTCTGCGCACGGCCATTTGGGTCCCGCACACTTTCTACGGCGTCCGGCGCACTCTCATTTGGGTCCCACACAGTTTCTACGGCGTTCTGCGCAAGCCCATTTGGGTCCCGCACACTTTCTACGGCGTCCTACGCACTCTCGTTTGGGTCCCACACAGTTTCTACGGCGTACTGCGCACGCCCATTTGGGTCCCGCACACTTTCTACGGCGTCCGGCGCGCTCCCACTTGGGTCCCGCACACTTTCTACGGCGTCCGGCGCGCTCCCACTTGGGTCCCGCACACTTTCTATGGCGTTCGGCGCACTCTGATTTCGGTACCACACACTTTCTATGGCGTCCGACGCACTGTTATTTGGGTCCCACACACTTTCTACGGCGTCCTGCGCATCCCACTCGAGTCCCGCACACTTTCTACGGCGTCCTGCGCACGCCCATTTGGGTCCCACACAGCTTCTACGGCGTTCTGCGCACGCCCATTTGGGTCCCGCACACTGTCTACGGCGTCCGGCGCACTCTCATTTGGGTCCCACACAGTTTCTACGGCGTTCTGCGCACGCCCATTTGGGTCCCGCACACTTTCTACGGCGTCCTGCGCACTCTCGTTTGGGTCCCACACAGTTTCTACGGCGTACTGCGCACGCCCATTTGGGTCCCGCACACTTTCTACGGCGTCCGGCGCGCTCCCACTTGGGTTTCGCACACTTTCTACGGCGTCCGGCGCGCTCCCACTTGGGTCCCGCACACTTTCTATGGCGTCCGACGCACTGTTATTTGGGTCCCACATACTTTCTACGGCGTCCTGCGCATCCCACTCGAGTCCCGCACACTTTCTACTGCGTCCTGCGCACTCCCATTCGGGTCCCACACACTTTCTACTGCGTCCTGCGCACTCTCATTTGGGTCCCGCACACTTTCTACGGCGTCCGGCGCGAGAGCGGTGTGTGAATGAATGCATACCGCTCCTCTGCCCTTTTATACCCCGCATGTTATGAGCGTGTGTTATCGTTCGTTATCATGTTTTGTTCAAGAATGGTTAAGGTAGCCCTGCTGAAAAAATGATCGGCGTCCGGAACGCTCCCGCTTGGGTGTCGCACACTTTCTACGGCGTTCTGTGCACACCCATTGGGTCCCACACACGTTCTACGGCGTCTTGCGCACTCCTACTGGGGTCCCGCTCACTATCTACGGCGTTCTGTGGCGCACTTCTGAGTCACACCGTGAGGCGTTCCAAAAGGTACTTCCGAGATCCCGCCGTATTGATTGAAGCGTTGCCCCGTCAAATCCTGAGCAAAAGCCTATCAGTAATGGTGTTTATTTCACTAGTTCATTTTTACGAATGAGTAAACGTCGGATGGTTTATAATAACATGTTTACGTGTTTTTGTCTTTCTTGACCCTATATTTTGAGGTTCCGCAAAAATTGAGCTACCAACTTCAAAATTTGACAGGAGCTAGGTGCAAACATAACCAGCTCCCTGGCCAAAAATGAGCTCTCTGGCTCAACGATAAGTGTTCCAACAAGATCGTGAACGCCAACTGAAAAAAAAGGAGATGAACTTTTTTTCGACCAAAATGACGTGGTTTTGACTCTTTTTCTCGAATCTCAGGTAACCATTCCGGACCATTTTTTGAACAGTTATTCAGCTTTTTAAAGTATATTGAATGCAAAAAGAACGGTCTTCCTACGTTTACTCTGGACCCTGATACTGAGATCAGGGGGTTGCGCGAAGGCGAATCAAAGCCCAATCTGGTGAGCGCTTCGCGCTCACCACAATTACTTATACTATTGCTATTGTTTTGATCATTATTAGAATGATATAATTACTGTCTTTATTAGGATTATTATTATTGCTATTGCTTATATCATAACTAGAATAGTATTATTACTTCTATTATTGCTATTATTGCGTCAAAATGATAATAACAGTAATAATAACCACAACAGCAGTAATAATAATAATAATAATAATAATAATAATAATAATAATAATAATAATAATAATAATAATAATAATAATAATCATCATAATAATAATGATAATAATAATAATAATAATAATAATAATAATAATAATAATAATAATAATAATAATAATAATAATAATAATAATAATAATAATAATAACTATCGAAAAGGGGTCTTTCAAGAGAAAGAGGTTTGGTATACGTTCCAACAGAAAGTGAACAATAGGCAAGTAGAATGAGGAGTCTACAAAAAGTGAACAATATTCTCTGAGAGTAGTTTTCCTGTTCAACACCTCTAAACAGCGAAAACAAACCGTTGCGGTGTTCTACACGGAAGCACCCTGTGGTTTCAAAAATGGTCTTGACTACTCGAGAACCGTTGAAATGTATGTGCATGTAAACCTAATACTCACCATCAGAATAGAAGATGACGTCGAAAAGGCCTAGACAGGCGGTTAGGTCTAGCTGTAAGGAGAAGCGAAACAATAAAATAGAAATACAGCATTGAGCAACAGTAATCCCGTGAAATCTCGTGGAATGAATAGAAGCCCTATTTCCGAAAGACACTAAACTCATCCTCGTAAAATACCACAACGGTTTGTTTTCGCTGTTCAGAAGTGTTGACCAAGAAAACTACTCTCAGAAAATATTGTTCACTTTTTGTAGACTCTCCTCATTCTACTGGCCTATTGTTCTTTTTTTGTTGGAACGTTTCTGACGCCAACCAAGCCTTTTTCGCTTGACAGACCCCTTTTTAAAGCATTGTCCTGCGCACGCCCATTTGGGTCCCACACAGTTTCTACGGCGTTCTGCGCACGCCCATTTGGGTCCCGCACGTTTTCTACGGCGTCCGGCGCACTCTCATTTGGGTCCCACACAGTTTCTACGGCGTCCTGCGCATCCCACTCGAGTCCCGCACACTTTCTACGGCGTCCCGCGCACCCTCATTTGGGTCCCACACAGTTTCTACGGCGTTCTGCGCACGCCCATTTGGGTCCCGCACGTTTTCTACGGCGTCCGGCGCACTCTCATTTGGGTCCCACACAGTTTCTACGGCGTCCTGCGCATCCCACTCGAGTCCCGCACACTTTCTACTGCGTCCTGCGCACTTTCATTTGGGTCCCGCACACTTTCTACGGCGTCCGGCGCACTCTCATTTGGGTTCCACACAGTTTCTACGGCGTTCTGCGCACGCCCATTTGGGTCCCGCACACTTTCTACGGCGTCCGGCGCGCTCCCACTTGGGTCCCGCACACTTTCTATGGCGTTCGGCGCATTCTGATTTGGGTCCCACACACTTTCTATGGCGTCCGACGCACTGTTATTTGGGTCCCACACACTTTCTACGGCGTCCTGCGCATCCCTCTCGAGTCCCGCACACTTTCTACGGCGTCCTGCGCACGCCCATTTTTGTCCCGCACACTTTCTACGGCGTCCTGCGCACGCCCATTTGGGTCCCACACAGTTTCTACGGCGTTCTGCGCACGCCCATTTGGGTCCCGCACACTTTCTACGGCGTCCGGCGCACTCTCATTTGGGTCCCACACAGTTTCTACGGCGTTCTGCGCACGCCCATTTGGGTCCCGCACACTTTCTGCAGCGTCCTGCGCAACCCACTCGAGTTCCGCACACTTTCTACTGCGTCCTGCGCACTCTCATTTGGGTCCCGCACACTTTCTACGGCGTTCTGCGCACGCCCATTTGGGTCCCGCACACTTTCTACGGCGTCCGGCGCGCTCCCACTTGGGTCCCGCACACTTTCTATGGCTTTCGGCGCATTCTGATTTGGGTCCCACACACTTTCTATGGCGTCCGACGCACTGCTATTTGGGTCCCACACACTTTCTACGGCGTCCTGCGCATCCCACTCGAGTTCCGCACACTTTCTACGGCGTCCTGCGCACGCCCATTTTTGTCCCGCACACTTTCTACGGCGTCCTGCGCACGCCCATATTGTTCCCACACAGTTTCTACGGCGTTCTGCGTACGCCCATTTGGGTCCCGCACACTTTCTACGGCGTCCGGCGCACTCTCATTTGGGTCCCACACAGTTTCTACGGCGTTCTGCGCACGCCCATTTGGGTCCCGCACACTTTCTGCAGCGTCCTGCGCAACCCACTCGAGTTCCGCACACTTTCTACTGCGTCCTGCGCACTCTCATTTGGGTCCCGCACACTTTCTACGGCGTTCTGCGCACGCCCATTTGGGTCCCGCACACTTTCTACGGCGTCCGGCGCGCTCCCACTTGGGTCCCGCACACTTTCTATGGCTTTCGGCGCATTCTGATTTGGGTCCCACACACTTTCTATGGCGTCCGACGCACTGTTATTTGGGTCCCACACACTTTCTACGGCGTCCTGCGCATCCCACTCGAGTTCCGCACACTTTCTACGGCGTCCTGCGCACGCCCATTTTTGTCCCGCACACTTTCTACGGCGTCCTGCGCACGCCCATATGGTTCCCACACAGTTTCTACGGCGTTCTGCGCACGCCCATTTGGGTCCCGCACACTTTCTACGGCGTCCGGCGCACTCTCATTTGGGTTCCACACAGTTTCTACGGCGTTTTGCGCACGCCCATTTGGGTCCCGCACACTTTCTACGGCGTCCGGCGCGCTCCCACTTGGGTCCCGCACACTTTCTATGGCTTTCGGCGCATTCTGATTTGGGTCCCACACACTTTCTATGGCGTCCGACGCACTGTTATTTGGGTCCCACACACTTTCTACGGCGTCCTGCGCATCCCACTCGAGTCCCCGCACACTTTCTACGGCGTCCTGCGCACGCCCATTTTTGTCCCGCACACTTTCTACGGCGTTCTGCGCAAGCCCATTTGGGTCCCGCACACTTTCTACGGCGTCCGGCGCGCTCCCACTTGGGTCCCGCACACTTTCTATGGCGTTCGGCGCATTCTGATTTGGGTCCCACACACTTTCTATGGCGTCCGACGCACTGTTACTTGGGTCCCACACACTTTCTACGGCGTCCTGCGCATCCCACTCGAGTCCCGCACACTTTCTACGGCGTCCTGCGCACGCCCATTTTTGTCCCGCACACTTTCTACGGCGTCCTGCGCACGCCCATTTGGGTCCCACACAGTTTCTACGGCGTTCTGCGTACGCCCATTTGGGTCCCGCACACTTTCTACGGCGTCCGGCGCACTCTCATTTGGGTCCCACACAGTTTCTACGGCGTTCTGCGCACGCCCATTTGGGTCCCGCACACTTTCTGCAGCGTCCTGCGCAACCCACTCGAGTTCCGCACACTTTCTACTGCGTCCTGCGCACTCTCATTTGGGTCCCGCACACTTTCTACGGCGTTCTGCGCACGCCCATTTGGGTCCCGCACACTTTCTACGGCGTTCGGCGCGCTCCCACTTGGGTCCCGCACACTTTCTATGGCTTTCGGCGCATTCTGATTTGGGTCCCACACACTTTCTATGGCGTCCGACGCACTGTTATTTGGGTCCCACACACTTTCTACGGCGTCCTGCGCATCCCACTCGAGTCCCGCACACTTTCTACGGCGTCCTGCGCACGCCCATTTTTGTCCCGCACACTTTCTACGGCGTCCTGCGCACGCCCATTTGGGTCCCACACAGTTTCTACGGCGTTCTGCGCACGCCCGTTTGGGTCCCGCACACTTTCTACGGCGTCCGGCGCACTCTCATTTGGGTTCCACACAGTTTCTACGGCGTTTCGCGCACGCCCATTTGGGTCCCGCACACTTTCTACGGCGTCCGGCGCGCTCCCACTTGGGTCCCGCACACTTTCTATGGCTTTCGGCGCATTCTGATTTGGGTCCCACACACTTTCTATGGCGTCCGACGCACTGTTATTTGGGTCCCACACACTTTCTACGGCGTCCTGCGCATCCCACTCGAGTCCCGCACGCTTTCTACGGCGTCCTGCGCACGCCCATTTTTGTCCCGCACACTTTCTACGGCGTCCTGCGCACGCCCATTTGGGTTCCACACAGTTTCTACGGCGTTTTGCGCACGCCCATTTGGGTCCCGCACACTTTCTACGGCGTCCGGCGCGCTCCCACTTGGGTCCCGCACACTTTCTATGGCTTTCGGCGCATTCTGATTTGGGTCCCACACACTTTCTATGGCGTCCGACGCACTGTTATTTGGGTCCCACACACTTTCTACGGCGTCCTGCGCATCCCACTCGAGTCCCGCACACTTTCTACGGCGTCCTGCGCACGCCCATTTTTGTCCCGCACACTTTCTACGGCGTTCTGCGCAAGCCCATTTGGGTCCCGCACACTTTCTACGGCGTCCGGCGCGCTCCCACTTGGGTCCCGCACACTTTCTATGACGTTCGGCGCATTCTGATTTGGGTCCCACACACTTTCTATGGCGTCCGACGCACTGTTACTTGGGTCCCACACACTTTCTACGGCGTCCTGCGCATCCCACTCGAGTCCCGCACACTTTCTACGGCGTCCTGCGCACGCCCATTTTTGTCCCGTACACTTTCTACGGCCTCCTGCGCACGCCCATTTGGGTTCCACACAGTTTCTCCGGCGTTCTGCGTACGCCCATTTGGGTCCCGCACACTTTCTACGGCGTCCGGCGCACTCTCATTTGGGTCCCACACAGTTTCTACGGCGTTCTGCGCACGCCCATTTGGGTCCCGCACACTTTCTGCAGCGTCCTGCGCAACCCACTCGAGTTCCGCCCACTTTCTACTCCGTCCTGCGCACTCTCATTTGGGTCCCGCACACTTTCTACGGCGTTCTGCGCACGCCCATTTGGGTCCCGCACACTTTCTACGGCGTCCGGCGCGCTCCCACTTGGGTCCCGCACACTTTCTACGGCGTCCGGCGCACTCTCATTTGGGTCCCACACCTTTCCATGGCGTCCGACGCACCGTTATTTAGGTCCCACACACTTTCTACGGCGTCCTGCTTATCCCACTCCAGTCCCGCACACTTTCTACGGCGTCCTGCGCACGCCCATTTTTGTCCCGCACACTTTCTACGGCGTCCTGCGCACGCCCATTTGGGTCCCACACAGTTTCTACGGCGTTCTGCGCACGCCCATTTGGGTCCCGCACACTTTCTACGGCGTCCGGCGCACTCTCATTTGGGTTCCACACAGTTTCTACGGCGTTTCGCGCACGCCCATTTGGGTCCCGCACACTTTCTACGGCGTCCGGCGCGCTCCCACTTGGGTCCCGCACACTTTCTATGGCTTTCGGCGCATTCTGATTTGGGTCCCACACACTTTCTATGGCGTCCGACGCACTGTTATTTGGGTCCCACACACTTTCTACGGCGTCCTGCGCATCCCACTCGAGTCCCGCACGCTTTCTACGGCGTCCTGCGCACGCCCATTTTTGTCCCGCACACTTTCTACGGCGTCCTGCGCACGCCCATTTGGGTCCCACACAGTTTCTACGGCGTTCTGCGCACGCCCATTTGGGTCCCGCACACTTTCTACGGCGTCCGGCGCACTCTCATTTGGGTCCCACACAGTTTCTACGGCGTTCTGCGCACGCCCATTTGGGTCCCGCACACTTTCTACGGCGTCCGGCGCGCTCCCACTTGGGTTCCGCACACTTTCTACGGCGTCCGGCGCGCTCCCACTTGGGTCCCACACACTTTCTATGGCATTCGGCGCACTCTGATTTCGGTACCACACACTTTCTATGGCGTCCGACGCACTGTTGATTGGGTCCCACACACTTTCTACGGCGTCCTGCGCATCCCACTCGAGTCCCGCACACTTTCTACGGCGTCCTGCGCACGCCCGTTTGGGTCCCACGCAGTTTCTACGGCGTTCTGCGCACGGCCATTTGGGTCCCGCACACTTTCTACGGCGTCCGGCGCACTCTCATTTGGGTCCCACACAGTTTCTACGGCGTTCTGCGCAAGCCCATTTGGGTCCCGCACACTTTCTACGGCGTCCGGCGCGCTCCCACTTGGGTCCCGCACACTTTCTATGGCGTTCGGCGCATTCTGATTTGGGTCCCACACACTTTCTATGGCGTCCGACGCACTGTTATTTGGGTCCCACACACTTTCTACGGCGTCCTGCGCATCCCTCTCGAGTCCCGCACACTTTCTACGGCGTCCTGCGCACGCCCATTTTTGTCCCGCACACTTTCTACGGCGTCCTGCGCACGCCCATTTGGGTCCCACACAGTTTCTACGGCGTTCTGCGCACGCCCATTTGGGTCCCGCACACTTTCTACGGCGTCCGGCGCGCTCCCACTTGGGTCCCGCACACTTTCTATGGCTTTCGGCGCATTCTGATTTGGGTCCCACACACTTTCTATGGCGTCCGACGCACTGTTGATTGGGTCCCACACACTTTCTACGGCAACCTGCGCATCCCACTCGAGTCCCGCACACTTTCTCCGGCCTCCTGCGCACGCCCGTTTGGGTCCCGCACACTTTCTACGGCGTCCGGCGCGCTCCCACTTGGGTCCCGCACACTTTCTATGGCGTTCGGCGCATTCTGATTTGGGTCCCACACACTTTCTATGGCGTCCGACGCACTGTTATTTGGGTCCCACACACTTTCTACGGCGTCCTGCGCATCCCTCTCGAGTCCCGCACACTTTCTACGGCGTCCTGCGCACGCCCATTTTTGTCCCGCACACTTTCTACGGCGTCCGGCGCACTCTCATTTGGGTCCCACACAGTTTCTACGGCGTTCTGCGCAAGCCCATTTGGGTCCCGCACACTTTCTACGGCGTCCTGCGCACTCTCGTTTGGGTCCCACACAGTTTCTACGGCGTACTGCGCACGCCCATTTGGGTCCCGCACACTTTCTACGGCGTCCGGCGCGCTCCCACTTGGGTCCCGCACACTTTCTACGGCGTCCGGCGCGCTCCCACTTGGGTCCCGCACACTTTCTATGGCGTTCGGCGCACTCTGATTTCGGTACCACACACTTTCTATGGCGTCCGACGCACTGTTATTTGGGTCCCACACACTTTCTACGGCGTCCTGCGCATCCCACTCGAGTCCCGCACACTTTCTACGGCGTCCTGCGCACGCCCATTTGGGTCCCACACAGTTTCTACGGCGTTTGGCGCACGCCCATTTGGGTCCCGCATACTTTCTACGGCGTCCTGCGCACTCTCATTTGGGTCCCACACACTTTCTCCGGCGTCCTGCGCACGCCCATTTGGGTCCCGCACACTTTCTACGGCGTCCTGCGCACTCTCGTTTGGGTCCCACACAGTTTCTACGGCGTACTGCGCACGCCCATTTGGGTCCCGCACACTTTCTACGGCGTCCGGCGCACGCCCATTTGGGTCCCGCACACTTTCTACGGCGTCCGGCGCGCTCCCACTTGGGTCCCGCACACTTTCTACGGCGTCCGACGCACTGTTATTTGGGTTGCACACATTTTCTACGGCGTCCTGCGCAACCCACTCGAGTCCCGCAGACTTTCTACTGCGTCCTGCGCACTCTCATTTGGGTCCCACACACTTTCTACTGCGTCCTGCGCACTCTCATTTGGGTCCCGCACACTTTCTACGGCGTCCGGCGCGAGAGCGGTGAGTGAATGAATGCATACCGCTCCTCTCCCCTTTTATACCCCGCATGTTATGAGTGTGTGTTATCGTTCGTTATCATGTTTTGTTCAAGAATGGTTAAGGTAGCCCTGCTGAAAAATGATCGGCGTCCGGAACGCTCCCGCTTGGGTGTCGCACACCTTCTACGGCGTTCTGTGCTCACCCATTTGGGTCCCACACACGTTCTACGGCGTCTTGCGCACTCCTACTGGGGTCCCGCACACTATCTACGGCGTTCTGTGGCGCACTTCTGAGTCACACCGTGAGGCGTTCCAAAAGGTACTTCCGAGATCCCGCCGTATTGATTGAAGCGTTGCCCCGTCAAATCCTGAGCAAAAGCCTATCAGTAATGGTGTTTATTTCACTAGTTCATTTTTACGAATGAGTAAACGTCGGATGGTTTATAATAACATGTTTACGTGTTTTTGTCTTTCTTGACCCTATATTTTGAGGTTCCGCAAAAATTGAGCTACCAACTTCAAAATTTGACAGGAGCTAGGTGCAAACATAACCAGCTCCCTGGCCAAAAATGAGCTCTCTGGCTCAACGATAAGTGTTCCAACAAGATCGTGAACGCCAACTGAAAAAAAAGGAGATGAACTTTTTTTCGACCAAAATGACGTGGTTTTGACCCTTTTTCTCGAATCTCAGGTAACCATTCCGGACCATTTTTTGAACAGTTATTCAGCTTTTTAAAGTATATTGAATGCAAAAAGAACGGTCTTCCTACGTTTACTCTGGACCCTGATACTGAGATCAGGGGGTTGCGCGAAGGCGAATCAAAGCCCAATCTGGTGAGCGCTTCGCGCTCACCACAATTACTTATACTATAGCGAGACCTAGCGAAGTTTTCGCTCACAGAAACTTTTGCGTGAGCCAACTACCTGAGACGGATTAGTTAGTTAGAACGGTGGTGACTGACTTCCGTCTAACCGAAAGTTGCTGTACGTAGGTATGGACTCTCCTGAGCAGAGCAGGGTGCCGTACATTTACAGCAGGCCGTGGGGGTATCACAATGTGGGATCAAAAAGCAAAACATAAGAAGCCAGCAGTAAATCGTCGGTTGCTACCGGCATAAAATTCACAACCCCTTCTGCACTTCCTTCCCTTACTCTGCCAATTCGAGACTTGATGCCGCAGCAAAAGAGACTTGATGCTCATGTACAAGTCGGCATGAAGTCTTAATTTGCCGCGCTAAATTCACTGTATGGGTGAATTTGCCGCTAGGAGAGGTGAGAATGAGGTGAATTTCCCGTGAAAATGGTGCGAACTGGCAGCGAGAGAGGGTCCAATTTACCCCGAAAATGAGATGAATTAACCTCGAAAAATGGGTGAATTTACCCCAAAAATTTCACGAATTTGAAGGTCCACAGCAAGGAAGCCCCCTTCTCCGCAACATGAGCGTAATCTTCACCGAGGTCTGCGGTGAGGAGCCACCCTCTGCGGACCCCGGCGTAACTCGTCCCCCCGTCGTGAGGATACCCACTGTATCCTCCCAGCAACCAAAATTATGCTGGCCTCCGGAGAGTGACCCGAAGTCACCTTTCAGGGCCGGCAGCAGAATGCCGAATGAGGACTCTGGTGGGATGAGGCTGTTTTTATACCGGCGGTGCTCATAGTAAAACACATTGAGACGTGATTACTCGTTTTATCATGTTTTCGCTGGGATGTTTTCATTTGTTTAGAAATTTCTGAGATGCCAGCAACGGCGGTAATTTCACCCTTTGCGCTGAGTGGTATCCAGCCGCTCAACAACTGATATGCATTAACATGTTAGCGCAGGCGGTATTTTCACGCTTTGCGCTGACTGATATCCAACCGCTCAGCAAATTCACCCTTTGCGCGGATAAGCTTTCATGACGGCGCTAAAGGTGAATTTGATGCCTTATGATAACAAAGCGTGATAAAGGCCGCTTTCGCCGAAGCATCAAGTCTCGAATTGGCAGAGTACGTCGCTACCGACTGCCCTTTCTTCCAATTTGTAGAGTTCACAAGCTATTAATCTCGCCTTACTGTCTCTATCATGATAAGGACAAACGCATTCTCATTTTATATGATGTTTCCTAGTTCACCAACGTCATGCCCTTTGTTCTCAATGAATGAAATTAGTAGGTGGTTGTTTATGTTTTTGTGGTGCAGATTTTGATAAGCTCAGACTTGCAACATATAAAAACTGGTTTTTGGAAGTTAGGGAATCGAAATGACTGAGCGGTTGCAATGAGTGGCGAACAGAGAAGGTGCGGAAGTGGACCTGCTGCTTGTTTCCTAAAACTGGCAAGAAAATGTCTCAGGAGTTCTGCGTCAATCTCGAAACGCGTCGCACGCTTCTCAAAATTCATGTTTTCCAATCTGGTTTCTTCTCCACAAGAGGTTAAGATTTAGCATTAAAAAATTTTAAAACTTTTCTCAAATTCTTCACTCTTGGTAACGTCCTGCACACTCCCACTGCGGTCCCGCTAACTTTTGATGACCTGCACACTCCCACTCGAGACCTGTGCATTTTCTATGACGCCCTGCACACTCCCACTGGGGACCTGCGCACCCTCTATGACGTCCTGCACCCTACCATTTGGGTCCTGCACACTATCTGTGACGTGCTGCACACTCGCTTTGGGGTCCTGCACACATTCAATGACGTCCTGCGCACTCCTACTCAGGACCTGCACATTTTCTGTTATGTCCTGCACACCCAGCTGGGGTCCTGCACAATTTCTATGACGTCCTGCACACCTCCCGCTGGGGACCTGCACATTTTCTATGATGTCCTGCGCACTTCCACCGGGGTCCTGCACACTTCCACCGGGGTCCTGCACACTTTCTATGACGTCCTGCACACTTCCTCTGGGGTCCTGCACATTTTCTACGATGTCCTGCAACACTCCCGCTGGGGTCCTGCACAATTTCTATGACGTCCTGCACACTTCCTTTTGGGGTCCTGTACACTTTCAATGACGTCCTGCACACCCCGCTGGGGACCTGCACATTTTCTATGATGTCCCGCACACTTCCACCGTGGTCCTGCACACTTTCTATGACGTCGTGCATACTCCCACTGGGGTCCTGCACACTTTCTACGACGTCCTGCACACTTCCGCTGGGGTCCTGCACACTTTCCATGACGCCCTGCACACCCCACTGGGGTCCTCCACACTTTCTATGACGTCCTGCACACTTCCGCTGGGGTCCTGCACATTCCTACTTAGGGCCTGCGCACTTTCTATGACGTCCTGCACACCCGATTAGGGTCCTGCACACTTTCTATGACTTCTTGCACACCCTCACTGGGGTCCTGCACTCCTTTATGACGCCCTGCATTTTTGCATCGCCAGACGACTCGCAGAAGTTATCATGACCCACGGCCAAAAGTGCGCTCCACGGACAAACTCGGTTGCCCCGAGGCACGTAAGAGGTGACTCGGGCTGATTTTTTGGTAATCGATAAATGTCGCACCCACCTAAATGTTGGTACCATTTCATACAAGTTTTGATCGGCCATTCCTAAGATATGCGGGACACATGCACACACATACACACACACACACACACACACATCGGGACATAACTGCTTTAAGTATAAGGATTGCTATTGTTTTGATCATTATTAGAATGATATAATTACTGTCTTTATTAGGATTATTATTATTGCTATTGCTTATATCATAACTAGAATAGTGTTATTACTTCTATTATTGCTATTATTGCGTCAAAATGATAATAACAGTAATAATAACAACAACAGCAGTAATAATAATAATAATAATAATAATAATAATAATAATAATAATAATAATAATAAGAAGAAGAAGAAGAAGAAGAAGAAGAAGAAGAAGAAGAAGAAGAAGAAGAAGAAGAAGAAGAAGAAGAAAAAGAAGAAGAAGAAAAGGAAGAAGAGTAATAATAATACTAATCATAATAATAATAATAATAATAATAATAATAATAATAATAATAATAATAATAATAATAATAATAATAATAATAATCATCATAATAATAATCATCATAATAATAATGATAATAATAATAATAATAATAATAATAATAATAATAATAATAATAATAATAATAATAATAATAATAATAACTATCGAAAAGGGGTCTTTCAAGAGAAAGAGGTTTGGTATACGTTCCAACAGAAAGTGAACAATAGGCAAGTAGAATGAGGAGTCTACAAAAAGTGAACAATATTCTTCTGAGAGTAGTTTTCCTGTTCAACACCTCTAAACAGCGAAACAAACCGTTGCGGTGTTCTACACGGAAGCACCCTGTGGTTTCAAAATGGTCTTGACTACTCGAGAACCGTTGAAATGTATGTGCATGTAAAACCTAATACTCACCATCAGAATAGAAGATGACGTCGAAAAGGCCTAGACAGGCGGTTAGGTCTAGCTGTAAGGAGAAGCGAAACAATAAAATAGAAATACAGCATTGAGCAACAGTAATCCCGTGAAATCTCGTGGAATGAATAGAAGCCCTATTTCCGAAAGACACTAAACTCATCCTCGTAAAATACCACAACGGTTTGTTTTCGCTGTTCAGAAGTGTTGACCAAGAAAACTACTCTCAGAAAATATTGTTCACTTTTTGTAGACTCTCCTCATTCTACTGGCCTATTGTTCTTTTTTTGTTGGAACGTTTCTGACGCCAACCAAGCCTTTTTCGCTTGACAGACCCCTTTTTATAGCATTGTTCACTTTTTCTTGATATTACGAAGTAATATCCCTATAAAATCTTCAATATTTTTCAAATGGCATGGATTGCTATATTAATCAGTAAGCAACAAACCTGTTGCGCACGCTACAAATGGAGTGCTACTCACTTTCCACGACGTGCTGATGACGTCAGCAGATGCCCCATGCACTTGGCACCACCTTGGCACGACGTCCTGATGACGTCACCAGATGCTTTATGCACTTGGCACGACCTTGGAACGACGTCCTGGTGACGTCAGCAGATGCCTTATGCATTTGGCACTACCTTTGCACGACGTACTAATGACGTCAATAGATGCTTTATGCACTTGGCACGACGTCCTGATGACGTCATCAGATGCCCTATGTACTTTACATTACATCCTGATTACGTCATCAGATGCTCTATGTACTCAACACGGCATCCTGATGACGTCATCAGATGCTCTATGTACTTTGCATGACATCCTGATGACGTCATCAGATGCCCTATGCACTTTACATGACATCCTGATGACGTCGTCAGATGTCCTATGTAATTTACATGATATCCTGATGGCGTCATCAAATGCCCTACGCACCTTACCTGCTCGAAAGGGAATGTTATGCCTGAGATGTGTTTACCAAGCATTAATAGATCGCTGTCGCGGCTGTCAGTCGCAGTGCAGTGCACTGCGACGGGTCTCCGCGACAGCGACCCAGCCAAATCCAGTATCGTGCCGGGTGTTTCATGGTCCTGAGCGACAACGACGGCTGGCTTTCAGCGACAGCGACATCGCAGTGTTCGGACATTGTTATATCGAAAGTCTGCGACCGCGACAGCTGCGGTCAGCTTTTACGAATCGTGCCGGGACCAGCCCCACACAGTAGAAAAATGCTGTAGCAAGAACAGTTCGTAACATCTGTCGCGATCGCCGGTTCAAAAATGGGTGCTCGCTGTCGCGTGAAAACCGTGCGGAAATCAGTCGCTGTCGCGACTCTCCGTCGCAGTGCGCTGCCACGGGCGCCAGCGACAGCGACCCAGCTAAGTCCAGTGCCGCCCCGGTGTTTCTTGGCCCTCGACGACAGCTACGGCTGGCTCTCAGCGACAAAGACGTCGCAGTGTTCTGCAACCGCGACAGGCCTGTCGTTCGGTACAACAGTGGCCTACCACAGGCCTCAAACGAATCGCTGAATACATATTTTGGAATTTCTCTCTCAACATGAATACATTCGATACGAACTGGGACACGCTGGATTCGATCCAAATATTTAGTTGGGATATCAGCAACAGCAATCGCTGTGATTCCTTCAACAGGTAGCCAGTTTCTAAGCGGTAGCGTGATGCACAAAATCACCTAGCTCACTGGGAGGATTCTTTCAAGATTAAGAAATACGTATAAGAATATTTTGCATCCGCGTATGCTTCTTTCCAGAGAGCGAATACGGATAACTAAGCGAATCTGACGGCAAAAATGTTGAGGGTGCATCCAAAGCCTAGCTCGCTCGGATGAGTCCGGGCGGGGCAAGCAGCGGAGCTATCGATAATGACAAAATGTAACAGCGATAATCAGTCGTCAATCGTCAAGTCAGTCTGAATCCTCAATTCAGATAAGGTAGGTCCTGAATTGTGTTGCAAGTGACTGCTTAGCAAAGTGGACAAAAATGTTGTGATGGCGAATGCAGAGACAAATTACCATTTGAAATCTTTACTCCTTTATTGTAACCCAAATGAAACATAAAAATGGTATCCGTCCAAAGTTTTCGTGCATATTTAATCACCATCTCGACCTTCAGGACTTCACAAACCTGCAACATAATTTATTTGACTTCACCAATACACTACGAAATTTAATAAATTTGTAACCAGTTATACTCTCCATTACACACTGAGCTCATACCTACAGTAAGAGCCCAATCACACAGGACTACGAGGCCCTGGCACGATTGATTTCGGTTCAAGCGTAACAACGAAAGACACGGGTTAGTGTGTCGGTTGTGATTCCTTTTTGCATGATATGCTGGCACAAACTCGGTGTATATGACAAATGATACATGCGCTGAGTTTGCGTCAGCTTATTTTGCACCGACCAGGGTCAAGAGGTTACTATCCTGAGGTGCTATGGCAAACGTGGAAAAAAACTTTTGACAGCAAAAATGAGTGCGTTGAAACTCTGGGGAAGGGGGGGGGGGGGGGAAGCATAAATGAAGAATCAGGAAGGTTATGTGGAAATGTGTTCGAATCATGAAAAAAATCAACTTTCTAAAAAATTTCAGATCTTCAATTGTGGGACAAAAAATTTATGTAGAAGAGCCACAGAACTTTTTGACCTTCTCGAAGATTTCGGTGACTCCGTTGAGGATATAACTCGCCTGATGTCTACTCGACCCTGGCACCGCCAAAATGGAACGACAACCGACATGCCGATTGTTTTCAATCACGGATGTGAATCTCTATTGCGGAAAAGAGAAAAACTTATTTAAATCAAATGAAATATCGAAAAATCTGTACCCCCTGCACGAAGAACAGGTTTCAAATTTCCTACATCCACTTCTTGTGCTTCCTAATGCCGACCCTCTTTTCACAAAACTTCCCAAGACCTCCGAAGTTAAGGTGCGTCCGAATGAGAATGGCGGCCCATGCGGCCGGCGTGCTTGGGAGGCGGCCGTCGCGGTCGCCGCTCTCGGACGAGCATGCGGACAGTCCCCCCATCCCCGCCATCCACTACGAATGCAGCCGGCACCGGCTGACAGCAAGCACTGCGCCGATCAATCAGCTCTGCAGACGGGGGAGAGGGGACGGCCGTCGTTGAAAGCCAACACTCGTCCGAGGGCGGCAGATGCGAAGGCCGCCTGCCAAGCACGCCGGCCGCGTGGGTCGCCATTCTCATTCGGGCACACTTTAGCTTCTGCCACCATCGCACACGCTCTGAAACAAGTAGGACCCCACGTACCGCCAGTCCGTGCCATAATCAATCAACTTCAGAAAACATATTGAACATCACAGTATTTTTCTGGTTTTTCAGAGCTTTGGTAAACAAGGGTTGTATCAACGGGTGAGAAGGGGGCGGAGTCGACAAAATTTTCCTCCTAAATAGAAAATTTGGGGTGGAGATTATCGTGAGATTTTTTTTCGGAAAAATATGCAGCAAGGGAGTCGTGCCTGCGCTGATGTGCGACCATGGGGTGGGAGTTTGTATAGGAGATCAATTAGAGAGCTGGTGACGAACATGAGGTCTGCTCTGAATTTTAGGAAGACACAGATTACGGTAGCTATACCGTTGTAAGTCTATGCTCTGGATTTGGCTAGAGCCTTGCCCAAAGAAGATTAGAAGTGGTATTTACAAATCCAATATTTCTTTTACGATTTCGGAAGGACTACGGTAGGTTGCTGTGGTCAGATAAACTTCGAAATATTCGATAAACGGACAGAGGAATCATGATCAGACCGTTGAATGACCCTGAAACCATCTCGGTAAGGTTTCAGTCGAGCCAAACACTGACCAAATCGGTGGATAGTTTGACTGTAGCAGGCACGAGGTGGTATGGTTTTATTGTAGACTAACGTTTCGGCGGTTTCGCCCTCTTCGGAGTCTGAAAAAGGTCGAATCTATCTGTAAAATTACTCGGCCAAACGTAGTTTTTTACCCTACAGAA
This sequence comes from Aplectana chamaeleonis, assembly GCA_029168955.1. Taxonomy (NCBI): domain Eukaryota; kingdom Metazoa; phylum Nematoda; class Chromadorea; order Rhabditida; family Cosmocercidae; genus Aplectana; species Aplectana chamaeleonis. The sequence continues at coordinate 38,829 of JAPDOI010000793.1, forward strand.
ATTCAAGACAAAATTTTCCAAACAAATGGCTGGTATTCTTGAAGCTGAGTGACGTACCTTTTCAAAGTCCGTGGAACATCAGGTATTTGGTAGATAGACGGCGGGGTACCGAGATATCAGAAGGTAGTACCCCAAATCAGAAGGCTAATCTGATGTAGGGCTGTAGTTCCCGCGTTATATCTATACCCTCGTCCTTCCGGTAGATCTTGGGATCCCTCGCATTGATCCAGAATGCCTCAAGCGCTTTTCGCGCACTTCTTTTGGCCTCCCGCGCTACTATCTCCACTCTCACCTCAAAATCTTCCCCGTCATGGCAATTAATTCTGTGGCAACCCAGCGCGGTACTAATTCGCGCCCTATCCTTCCCATCCAAGTGCTCTTTGATACGCACATGCAGAGGGCGGGCTGTTTCACCGATATATTCCTGGCCACAGCTCTGACATGTGATCTGATAAATACCCCAGAAGCAATACAGTCACCATTTCTGCCCGATGGGCAAATGACGCACTGTGGCGTGACACATGCGCGATCATATTGACGATTCCGCACTAAATTATTGGGCGGGATGGCCACAAGAGATACAGTATTTTCCAATCCCGCTCCTCGGAGGCATTTTCTGACAGCGCGGCTCACTTCGTCGGATATGAATGGCATTATGAAAGGAACTTTGTCGCCTTGTGGTTGGCCGTTTCGCCGAGTAATTTTACACATATATTCGACCTTTTTCAGACTCCGAAGAGGGCGAAACCGCCGAAGCGTTCGTCTACAATAAAACCATACCACCTCGTGCCTGCTACAGTCAAACTATCCACCAATATTCTGATGCCGAGGTTCATAGAGAGTCGAACGTGGAGATTATTGAGCGATGTACCAGCACAGTCCCAACGACTCGTACAAGAAGCATTGTCTCTCCGACAGAAGATCGTCATGGCGAGGCAATCCGCTCACTTCCTCCGCCGGTGCGTAACCAACAACGTCATTCCGACCTTCATCTCCAAGAAGAGGCTACGTGACGTATGCGGAAGACCGAAGAACGACCCGACAATACGCAAGATCGAGCTCCAGCTTCTTCGCATTGCACTACGTGATAAGCAAGATCATTTGTTTGCTATGCTGAATAAGTGTAGTTTGAAAGAGCGAAATTGTATAAAGTTTTTGGAGGGGCGTCTTTGGGGGAGGATAGTGGAGGGATCAAAGTCTATTTGTGATCGTATTCGGTCTAACGTCAGGGCATCTCTACAAAAGAAATTCAACGGCATTATGGGTACAGCCAATGGCCGGGAAACTGGGGTTCGTAGTGTTGTATTGGATCAAAATCCAGTCCATCAAGGTGTCAGTAGTGTACCGTTGTCAGAAAACTCAAGGGTTACCGTGTTAGGAAATACCACTCCTTCCGAAAACGCACTCGCAGTTTTACATCTTGGTCCAAGTTTCTCGCCGTCTCAACGCATTTCTACTCATGTCATGCGCAAGGTCATCTGCGGTCTCCACGAACTTCAGGATCGACTTCGTTATAGGGCTAGAATAGAATGTGGGCCAGCAAGCGCAGGGCAGATTCGGGCATTTCTCACCATCCCGTTTCGCCCAACGTATTTCAAGCAACAGGAACCAAATGCACGCGCCGACATAAAATTCCGCCTCTTTGCCAACGAAATATTCAGGGTTCCCATTCGATTTCCGGCAGGGAAAATTCCTAAAAACCTGAATCACTCACAAATTTTGGGCCTAAAAGAAGTACGCGAGCTCGTGGCTTCCAATACCGTACGGCTTTCCGTAAGTGACAAAGGAGGAGAGTTCGTGGTGATTCCCCATGACATGGACGCGGCGACAACCGAGATCCACCTCTCGGACACGTCAGTCTACCGGATATCTTCCGAGAGAGAGTTTAAGTCGCAAAACCGCAAGCTCAACAGGTCCTGGATTGTGGAAGCGAAATCGGCTGGGCTAGCTCAGACGATAATCACACGCCTTAAAATCGAGGCTCCAACTTGCCCCGTATTGTACCTGCTTATCAAAACCAATAAATTCGGGGCTACGTAGGACCTCACACAAATTGATCCGACCGCAATTAAGGTCCGACCCATTATTAGCTGCGTGGGTGGCCCCACGGACCGCATCGCTTGGTTTGCCAGCGCAGTGCTCACACAACTTTTTCCATTCATTCCGGCGCATTTACCCAACACGCAAGCCTCCCTAGACCATTTCCGACATGCGCAACTCACCAGCAACTGTGTTATCGAATCCTTTGATGTTTCAGCGCTTTACACCAACGTAAGTAACGACGCGGCTATGGAAGCAGTTTTTAGAGCTTCTGAATGAACATCAAAGCAATATAAATATGCACGGTTTCTCGGTACGCAGCCTAATGGTTCTTTTGAAGGAGTGTCTCGGTTGTAATGTTTTCAAATGGGCAGGTAAATACTTTGCTCAGCTGAGGGGGCTGGCGATGGGGCAGAGGCTGGCACCAACGCTTGCCATCACCTTCATGTCCAAAATCGAAGCACCTGTGCTCGAATTTTTACCCTTGTTTTACAGGCGCTACATTGACGACTGTCTCATAATTTGCTCTACGCAAGAAGAGATGGACATATGTTTCACTCTCATGAACAGTCAGTCCCCTCACATAAAACTTACCCGGGAAAAACCGTCGGAAAGCTGGTTGCCTTTCCTGAATGTTCAGGTTCAATTAGCGGAAGGCAGGAAAATCACAAAATGGTACCGCAAACCTTCGAACAAGAATATTCTGGTTCACTGGCGGCCCGCGCATCCCACTCAGACAAAACTTGCGGTTGTCAGAAACATGTTTCGCACCGCTGTGAATGTGTGTTCTGGAGAGGAAGAGCGTGAAGCGTCAAAAAGTCTAGCTTGTCAAATAGCTACTCTTAATGGCTATGGACCACACGCGCGCAGGTCGCGGAACGCCTACGAATGTCAGCGAAGTCATAATATACCACAAGGCGACAAAGTTCCTTTCATAATGCCATTCATAACCGACGATGTGAGCTGCGCTGTCAGAAAATGCCTTCGAGGAGCGGGATCGGAAAATACTGTATCTCTTGTGGCCATCCCGTCCAATAATTTAGTGCGGAATCGTCAATATGATCGCGCATGTGTCACGCCACAGTGCGTCATTTGCCCATCAGGCAGAAATGGTGACTGTATTGCTTCTGGGGTTATTTATCGGATCACATGTCAGAGCTGTGGCCAGGAATACATCGGTGAATCAGCCCGCCCTCTGCATGTGCGTATCAAAGAGCACTTGGATGGGAAGGATAGGGCGCTTATTAGTACCGCACTGGGTTGCCACAGAATTAATTGCCATGACGGGGAAGATTTTGAGGTGAGAGGGGAGATAGTAGCGCGGGAGGCCAAAAGAAGTGCGCGAAAAGCGCTTGAGGCATTCTGGATCAATGCGAGGGATCCCAAGATCAACCGGAAGGACGATGGTATAAATATAACGCGGGAACTACAGCCCTACATCAGATTAGCCTTCTCATTTGGGGTACTACCTTCTGATATCTCGGTACCCCGTCGTCTATCTACCAAATACCTGATGTTCCACGGACTTTGAAAAGGTACGTCACTCAGCTTCAAGCATGCCAGCCATTTGTTTGGAAAATTTTGTCTTAAATTTCTGTAGGGTAAAAAACTACGTTTGGCCGAGTAATTTTACACATAGATTCGACCTTTTTCGGACTCCGAAGAGGGCGAAACCGCCGAAACATTAGTCTACAATAAAACCATACCACCTCGTGCCTGCTACAGTCAAACTATCCACCAATATTCTGATGCCGAGGTTCATAGAGAGTCGAACGTGGAGATTATTGACTGACCAAATCACCGTATAGCTACCTCAGTCTTCAGAAAACTAAAAACGAACCTCATATTTGCGTTCAGCGCCTATAGTCGCCCCCGTAGGCACAGTTTGGGATAGAAAGTCGGTTACTAAAATAAACAATTTCTTGCAGCACCGTCTCTTTCGTATCGCTATCACAGAAACTGGGTTGTTTCCCTGTGTAGAACAGAGCAGCGGAAGCAAAAGAGCAGGAGAAAACACTACATTTCACGATGACGATATCGAAATGCTACCTGCTGGTGATGGTGTAGGGGACGTCGCAGATTATTTTTAGGAAAAATGAGAAATTGGGACGTAAAATATTTCGGCGCTCATTCACATCTCTTGCTGGAGGTAACTCCCCGCTCCGGGCGCCTGCTTCAACTTCGCTTACCTATCACAGGCGCAGGAAAACAGAAAATGAAAAAAACATACGAAATTCAGGTCCAGATGGTAGAGAAACTTACCAGGAGCTCTTAATCGTTGTTTTCCGCATCGCTAGCATAGGAACGACGTTTGAATGGCAATTCGGCCTGAAAACCGTTATTGTTTTTCTTTTTTTCAAGACGAATTCACATACTCAGGTGCTCAATTTCTAAAGGTCGTTTTTGTGACGCAGTACTTTTGTACAGATTACAATGACTAACCTTCAGAGATTTCAATGAAACTATGCATTACTTTTTTATACAGATATTCGCCCTATTTTCAAGAATACGGTGTTGCAATTCGTTTCGAAAAAAATTTGACAATCAATATGTTTACGAGCTCACAAAAGGCGGCAATCAATCAACCCATTCAAGACGACGTGTGCCACCAGTGGGACGCGGTATACGGTAACGGAATACTGCCCTAGGTCCGAACGCACAGTCACCAAAAATTAGGCGTGGTCGTGAATGGGTTAAGAAACCACAAAAACACAAAACAACCTCATCTTTCCTAAGCTCCTTCACCATCCGAAAGAAAAACGTAGTGAAGCACGTTCATCAATTCACCCCTCTGTGAAAACAGAAGTGCATTTTACAATATCCTGGAATCCTGACTTTTCAGCAGGTTCAGATTGTTTCCAAAAACTCCGAATCAGTCAACATTAACTTTTCCTGCTAATTTTTCATTGCCAAAAATGATTACAGCGCACCGAAAATTCCATTTTCGAGCTGAAATTCCCACGACGCGATAGCGTCATTTTAGGGTATTGCAATGTTTTTGACAAGTGAATGATTGGAAGTATCGCGACATTGTCCAGCGAGAAAACCACACACTATGAGTACCCCCCCCCCTCTGGTGGGCAAAAATGGCCTTTTTAAAGATACTTTTTGAACTATCGTGATGGAAAGCCGGAAAGCAAATGATGGGGGGTATTTTTTTCCGTCAAAAAAGAAAGGAAGACAATCATGAAAAGACATTACCTCAAGCAGAATTTCCGCACGCGAATGCATGTACCTCTCGATGTGAGCCTCAATCAACAGAAGCGGTATCACAACCGCTGTCAGACTATAATTCATATATTAATAGGTTCCATCTTATAGAAAAAACCAAATCGTTTAGTCACACCTGAACAGCCGAACGTGCTGTAAGTTTTCACATCCTCAAATTCCATCGATCTCCTTTCTCCCTGAAATAGATGAAGATTTCACATCTGAACGGAATCTAAAACATCGTAAAACCTGGGAGGCGAAAATCGCCCACCCCTGTGCGAATTTGACGCGGTCAGTGGCATTCACAAATCACTAACGGTTAAATTCTCGCGGCCTGCCACCGATCCACAATACCCCTGCTCCTGGTGCGCACGCAACCAATGATCCATATCATGTTCATGCAACTATGACTTCATATTCCATGTCACTGTAGGACAGGGGTACAGCGGATCGGGAGCAGGCATCGAGATTTTGACTCTACTTGCCTGTGCGGCTGCCGCGCATCGAGAAATGGGTGGCGGGCCTGCTTTGGGAGGTTATTTTGTATGTAAACTGGCACGCTCTGGAACGTTATTCTCCATCTTCATTCGATTTGATGCCATATAATACAATGATTACGCCGTACAAGTAGGCGGAGACTAGTTCGTATGATGGTGACAAGGCACGGCACGGGGTGTGGTTAAGGCCAATTGTACTCAGACCCCCATCTCCTAGAGCAAACCTGGTGATTTTCTCAGACCCTCTCCCAGAAGAGCTAATAGGTCAAATTTTCGGGAAATCGGTCAGACCAGCTCACAGGAGCTTGTTTGATCTTTTTATGTTGTAAAATGGATATTCAACCTTAGCAAACTCTTATCTTAATTTTTACAATAACTTAGTTGCAACAAGATTTCATGTAATCCTACGGTATAATCGAATTCTCCGCAAAACGACTTCTAACAGTGTTAGCCCCATTCAGAATGATTAACTTGCTCACAACGGAGGTCAGACACCCCTCACTCCATCGCTGTGCAGCTGAGACCCCCCCCTATGAATATCCACACCGTGCCCTGGATTGTGAGCTTACTGAGTGGCACACGCATAGTAGTCAGTGGATCGTGACGCTCCTCGCGGGTGAGCAATATTGTGAGGCAATCCCTGGACCAAATCTATCTTAACAATTTGAATAAAGCTAATTCGGCCCGAAATTTCCCGAGGGGGGATGGGATTTTTAGACCCCAAATTCTCATCCCCCCACGGGAAATTTCGGACCGAAATAGCTAAAATAACCCAAAAATCGACAAGTGGACCTCAGATTAGTAACTGGTATCCTAAACAACCCCTACAGTACGGATTCATCAACATCTTTAATGGTATGTTAGCGTTATCGACTAACCGCGATCATTATCAGTGAGTCAGCAAGCCTGTGAATGACTGATAACGGTTGCGGTTAGCCGATAACGCCAACTTACCATGAAAAATGTTTTGATGAACTCGGTCTCAGGACAGTTTTAGGCCAAGATTTTCTCCTGAACAGCCTAAATTACACTTTGGGTACTCCCTCTCTTTTAACAAAGCGATAGACGCGCCCCTTGCTGGAATTCCTTGAGGGAATAAGGAAATTTCGATTTCGAGATTACACTTATCTACTGTGATTCCTCAAAAACTAGAAAACGGACCTTTCCCTTGACATGAGGCGTCTACATTCGACGTGTGACATCCGTTCGTAGTTACAAGGAAAACACCTTAAACAGCTACGTTTCTCTTTATAAACTGCTTTTCGTGTGATATAATCAGACAATTCAGAGTGCGGAAATAAATATTGGAATTACCACATTCGGGAGACAAAGGCCTCATAATTTGTGTCTTTTCATTTGCGAGAAGTCATGTTCCAAACATCCCGGTGGTGTATTAGAAGCAATAACAGCTCGTGTTAAATACATATTGTACGATAACCAGCACCGCGCAGGATATAAAGCGATATGTGCAGTGGGAATAGATCCTGGTGATACTTTGCGTTCCCTATTGAAGGTTGGCGCAAACTAGGTGCCATATGCTATAAAAAATGTGCACCAAGTTTGCACCAACCCTCAATGGGAACGCAAAGTATCAGTGCCGACTGTATATGACCCACCAAAATGCCACTCGACAACCCGCAGGAATATTTGAATTATGCCACTCTTCGGGAGAGCAAGAATAAATGCGGGTCCGGGACAATGAAGCTGATTCAAGCAAACACGCACCACGAAGTCCATTCAGATCGTGATGCGTGCTTGGTACGAGCGGCTCTTAACTCCCGTCGTTTCACCCATGTGCATACCACCCCTGATGGATTTCGAAAAGTGCAATGAATAAATTGAAACTAGAATTTTGAAAATGAAAACAGTGTGAATAAGAAAATCTCTTAAATAGATCGATTGATGCTAACTCGCTGCTTCGTTTACAATCTTCGGGACGAATTCTCGTGAACGTAGCTTGGGACCAGGGTCAAGCAACATTGGAATTATTCCAAGGGAGGGGATCGCAACTTATCCCGAGCCGAGGAGGGGGGTCGCACCGGTCAGCAGCCAACATTTCATTTCTTATTATCTTATCTTGTTTTTTGTCTCTTTCGAGATTTTGAACTTTTTTTTTTAAACTGGACACCTCGAGACTAATTTGCAGATGTTTAGAAGCACGTAAAATTCTTTGAGCAACTGTTTCAGGGGACTACTATGGATGAATCACTCAAGTTAGAAACTGAAGATTCCGTCAATATGCTGAGCACAGATTGGCTTTGCAATAAACAAATTTGTAATTCCATGTCATCAGTAGAGAATAAAGAATTTTTCACAGTGCTGTGTACAGTCGATTGTGCAGTGAATCATTTTATGTTCTCTTTTCATCAAGGTTCATAAAGAAAGCCAGTAGAAAAAACTGAGGCTGTTGAAGTATGAAGATCCATGCGCTTTCTGCGTATGGAATCTTTATCCTTTCGGTGGTTTTCCCCATGAACGAATTTTCTTTGAAAAGAATCCATTTAGTGCAGTTTTCGATGACCATTCAGGAGACGCACCTTCTGCCCGACTGCCGCCTTCTAGAATCAAAAAGCAAGGCTGAAAAGGCCATTTGGAATAAACGGCCTTTTTACACCACTTATTCCAACGGGCAAATTTTTCTGTTTCTCCCTCTACAAGAGCGGCTTTAATTTTTTTCAGCTCTTATGTCGGTCTAGTTTACCGAACCGCTGAGTTACGGCGCCTCAGGGCAATACCCAAGACACTGGAAGGTCCGGAAAAACCATTTTTTTCGCTTTTCTGATATTTCCGATTTTGACGAGCATTAAGGTCGCTTGCGGCTAAAAGACCGCTCTGATCCGGCTGAAACTGTGTGAAAAACCGTTTCAAGTGATTCCGAGTTGATTCCAATCGAAACCGGGCCGAAGGGAAAAAATCATTTTTGGGCCATTTCTGCTGTTGCCAAAGGGGGGGGGGGAGCACATGGTGAGGTGAAAAATCTCAAAAAAAAATTTTTTTGAAAAGAATCCAGTTAGTGCAGTTTTCGATGACCATTCAGGAGACGCACCTTCTGCCTGACTGCCGCCTTCTAGAATCAAAAAGCAAGGCTGAAAAGGCCATTTGGAATAAACGGCTTTTTTACACCACTTATTCCAACGGTCAAATTTTTCTGTTTCTCCCTCTACAAGAGCGGCTTTAACTTTTTTTCAGCTCTTATGTCGGTCTAGTTTACCGAACCGCTGAGTTACGGCGCCTCAGGGCAATACCCAAGACACTGGAAGGTCCGGAAAAACCATTTTTTCGCTTTTCTGCTATTTCCGATTTTGACGAGCATTAAGGTCGCTAGCGGCTAAAAAAGCGTTCTGATCCGGCTGAAACTGTGTGAAAAACCGTTTCAAGTGATTCCGAGTTGATTCCAATCGAAACTGGGCCGAAGTGAAAAAATCATTTTTGGGCCATTTCTGCTGTTGGGGGGGAGCACATGGTGAGGTGAAAAATCTCAAAAAAAAAATTCTGAAAAGAATCCATTTAGTGCAGTTTTCGATGACCATTCAGGAGACGCACCTTCTGCCCGACTGCCGCCTTCTAGAATCAAAAAGCAAGGCTGAAAAGCCCATTTGGAATAAACGGTCTTTTTACACCACTTATTCCAACGGGCAAATTTTTCTGTTTCTCCCTCTACAAGAGCGGCTTTAACTTTTTTCAGCTCTTATGTCGGTCTAGTTTACCGAACCGCTGAGTTACGGCGCCTCAGGGCAATACCCAAGACACTGGAAGGTCCGGAAAAACCATTTTTTCGCTTTTCTGCTATTTCCGATTTTGACGAGCATTAAGGTCGCTAGCGGCTAAAAAAGCGTTCTGATCCGGCTGAAACTGTGTGAAAAACCGTTTCAAGTGATTTCGAGTTGATTCCAATCGAAACTGGGCCGAAGTGAAAAAATCATTTTTGGGCCATTTCTGCTGTTGCCAAAGGGGGGGAGCACATGGTGAGGTGAAAAATCTCAAAAAAAAATTTTTTGAAAAGAATCCAGTTAGTGTAGTTTTCGATAACCATTTAGAAGACGCACCTTCTGCCCGACTGCCGCCTTCTAGAATAAAAAAGCAAGGCTAAAAAGACCATTTGGAATAAACGGCCTTTTTACTCTACTTATTCCAACGGGCAAATTTTTCTGTTTCTTCCTCTACAAGAGCGGCTTTAATTTTTTTCAGCTCTAATGTCGGTCTAGTTTACCGAACCGCTGAGTTACGGCGCCTCAGGGCAATACCCTAGACACTGAAAGGTCCGGAAAAACCATTTTTTCGCTTTTCTCATATTTCCGATTTTGACGAGCATTAAGGTCGCTAGCGGCTAAAAAACCGTTCTGATCCGGCTGAAACTGTGTGAAAAACCGTTTCAAGTGATTTAGAGTTGATTCCAATTGAAACTGGGCCGAAGTGAAAAAATCATTTTTGGGCCATTTCTGCTGTTGCCAAAGGGGGGAGCACATGGTGAGGTGAAAAATCTCAAAAAAAAATTCTGAAAAGAATCCAGTTAGTGCAGTTTTCGATGACCATTCAGGAGACGCACCTTCTGCCCGACTGCCGCCTTCTAGAATCAAAAAGCAAGGCTGAAAAGCCCATTTGGAATAAACGGCCTTTTTACACCACTTATTCCAACGGGCAAATTTTTCTGTTTCTCCCTCTACAAGAGCGGCTTTGACTTTTTTCAGCTCTTATGTCAGTCTAGTTTACTGAACCGCTGAGTTACGGCGCCTCAGGGCAATACCCAAGACACTGGAAGGTCCGGAAAAACCATTTTTTCGCTTTTCTGCTATTTCCGATTTTGACGAGCATTAAGGTCGCTAGCGGCTAAAAAAGCGTTCTGATCCGGCTGAAACTGTGTGAAAAACCGTTTCAAGTGATTCCGAGTTGATTCCAATCGAAACTGGGCCGAAGTGAAAAAATCATTTTTGGGCCATTTCTGCTGTTTCATACTGGCGGCCTACAGGCAATCGTCCTCTTAAAATCGAAGCACAATGGTCGTTATTAAATTGTTCCAATTCGTAGGTGCCCCTTGCTGCCACCTTCTGAAGGCGAGGACAAAATTCAAAAAACGCTTGATTTCAAATATAACATGGGGCGGATTGTTGCGAAGTTTGGCGCGCAGTGAGCGCACTCGAAGATACGCATATCCAGTATGCACTGTTTCATCAACTTCTGTTCAGATTGCTTCCACTTAAAGGCAGTGGTCACGATGAAAAACGTTATCGAAAAAACTACAAAAATCAGCTTAGATCAAAAACAGCTGAAAAGCTATGAAGGTAGCGCGGTGAAAAACGGTCTACAAATAAAGTTTCTAGGGCCCAAAGAAGCTAGTTCGTGCACACGTGCACAGCGATGACGAAACAGATCGCAGTCTCATGCCGAGCAGTCAAAAATCATCGACATTCAGAGGACGAAATAAATGAAAATTTAACGAATAAAAACAGTTGAATAATGAAAGCATCACTTCAGTCAATGTTTTTGACTAGATGTGCACATAAATTCGAAGGTTCATTGATTGACATTCAATTTCAAGCTAGCTGATGTTCTTGATATAAGAGGTCATCGATGCCGATGATGTGGAGAGGGCTCGTCCACCATCAAAAGGCAAGAAAGTTCAGGTTTCAAATTCGGCCCAAAACAGTGGTTTTTTCGCAATTTTTTCTTATAGGTCCTACTACTCGAGACCCAGGAAAGGATTTGGAGAGAAAAAGACGACAAGCATATTTGATCGCGACCACTGCCTTTAATCCTTTGTCCTATTCTTTTTGTTTTTTTCAGAATGTGTTTCATTCATGGAGAGGGACCATGCAAAGAATCATCAAATCCTGTAAAATTTTCTTCAAGTCCGTCTTCCTCCTCACCTCATCTGATTATTTTTTTATGTAACCATGCTTCATAAACATTGTTTCAGGCATGAAATCCGACTTCTTGAATGGAATGGGTGTGACCGAAGGAGTGGTGATAGTAGTGGGGATCAGGGCTGTGCGTAACTGAATTTTAAATTTTCGTAAATCGTAAATCGTAATTTTCCAAGTTCCTCGTAAGTCGTAAATCGTAATTCGTAACTGATAATGTGCCATGAGTCCACACTTAGCTCAAATCGCATTCGATGTAGAAACACCTCAACACTTCAATGATGAGGTGTTTCCACATCGAAAGAGGTTTGAGGTTAGGTTTCAAAATAACTCTGTTTTGAGCGCTTGAAGAAAGTTCTAGTATACATATGTACGTGAGACACAACGACTTTAATATACAAAATAGCAACTCTACGCTTATTCAGACACCAAACCTGACAGGATTATAATTTTCACCGGCGCAAAATTCTCACGGAAGTGAAGTAGTTTTTCTTGCCAGAGTTTTCAATTAGTAGGCCCCAGTATCGTGTTATCTTTATCACCGGTGAGGCTGTTTCCCTAATTCCAAGTGTGTTCAGCTTCAGCCGCTCACCTCCGGAGAATGGCGGTGTGTGAATGAAAACACACCGCTCTCAATTTCTTTTATACCTACCCTTTATCAACTGGGCACCATCAATTTTGTTTACCGTGAGAATTTTGTACCGATGGCAATTTATAATCGTCTCCAAACCTGTGTCACGTTTTTTCCAACTCTTGGACTCGAAAACAGGAAATCATGGTCTTACCAAACAATGTTCAATGGAAGCCAAGGAGGGCAATACTGTGATGAGAAAAACTTGCTGTTCGATAGTTTTGGGTTCAATCTTTCAAGGTAAGGATACTTGGACAAGGTGACCATTCCAAAAGGGATATACATTTGCAAAACCACTTTTTGACGCAGAGATCGAGCCTGCTCTATATATTTATTTAGTGCTATTCTGAACGGAGTTTTGCGTTCCCTCCCATAAGCACAGGCTCGTTGAGTTAGAGACAACCGTCCTAGAGGCGGAAGTTCTTCAGAATTTTGAAATGCAAAGTTTGAAGGGACCCGCCAAATCTGTGATTTTGAAGATAAAGAAATTCTTGGTCTTCTTTTGCATTCATAGTTTGCTTGACTTCTCATTTTAATAACATTTATGAACCTTTTTTGAAGAGCTAGGTGGCTCCGCAGAAATCATTTTGGGGAGGGCTTGAACTTCGCTCCGATATAGAGAGTAGCTCCACCAAATGTCTGCGTCTCCTGTGTTCATCATGGGGGCGGAAGCATTCAATGGGGGCATGTGTATAACAGTGAAGCTTGGCTTTACCCAATAATAAGTTTGAGCCGGTCGATTTGAGAACTGGAGCGGTCTGCCACACTTAACGGCAGCATGCACGCGCGCAAAAGTAGTTGGGATAACGACGCTGATTAGCTCAAACAACCAATACTATAACGCCTACGTCGTTGAAAACGTCGAAGACGAAACAAGGCAACCGTATTGAAGCAATAAAGTTGTATGGGAAGGCGGGGTACCACAGGTAGAGTGGGAGAGATTCCACACCTCAGTGCTCAAAATTTCTTTAAAAAAAGGGTATTTCGGCTCCTTTTCGAGGCCCAAAATGGCGTAAACGTTCAGAACTCTGAGAACATTTGCCGCATCAGGGCCGAGAAAGTACCGCGACCACCGACTGTGCCGCGATAGTACCGCAGCGGCTCAGTGGTCAGACGATTTTGCTGAAGTGTCTTTGGCCTCGACATCGCCGCGAGAGTACCGCATCAGCTCCGCGTTAGAGCTGCGCCGGCTCCGCATTAGAACCGCGCCGGATCCACGTTAGAACCGCGCCGGCTCCTCGAGGATGCAGCAGTGAACCCGCGTGGAGTACGATGTACTATCCTGTGCGGTGAAACGAAGTTATCGCCGGTTCCATTACCCAATTTGAGGTACATTCCGTATTTCCTTGGGCGCAAAAGCGGCGGTAATCACTGTCCCTACTAGACAGATGACGTAATGAGCGCAGGTGCGTATTTTTGTTCTTAGCCCCCCCCCCTCCCTAGTTGTACTATGACTCTCACACAACGTCATATCAGATCCTCTTCCAGAGCAGCTGCGGCACGATCGCGCACCCAAAGCGGCACTGCCGCATCATCGCTACGGCTCCGCGGTAGTGTCGGCGCGGCTCCGCGATAGTGCCTCTTCGGTACCTGTAGGCACCAAAGCGGCACTATCGCGGAGCCGCGGCGGCAATTTCTCTCAGAGATCCCAGCCATGCGAGTGGGGTAACATCGGCAGTCCAATCATATTTGCGCTCGTGTGCCTTTGGAGCGCATTGTCCGTTAAACTAAATAAAGAACAACCCGTTGTCATTTCAATTCCATCCAGTTTTTCGGTTTTTTTTTTTCAAATTTCAATATTAGTTAATCCGAGTTTTCGATTCGAACCATAAATTTGATAGCACTTTTATGCGTGTCTGCTGCCTTTGAATCTCGTTATCAACATTGATATTTCGCCATGTCCGACCTACTTCTCCCTAAGATCGACCAGGAATGCCAAGGAATTTGCCGATGAACAGTCTCCACCCCGCGGCGCCGTGAGCCTTTAGTGTTCAAGCCGGCTTCTGCCGAATAAACATTGTGTTGTTGAATAAATTATTCTCTTGCTCATTATTTATGCACTGAGGTCAAAACCTCCAGAAATATCACTGACCTATTTTTGAAAAAAAATTTCAAAAATAAAGAAGACGAATAATCAAAATCATAATAATTATCGAAACAAATCGTCATATCTAAGGAAAAAGCAAGTGGGCGGGGCAAAATAGCGGAATCAGTGTGGTCATTGTGAAAGGGGGTCGCTCCTTTCGGCATCGCTGGAGGGGGGGGTCGCAACCATGATCGCACTTCTTCCATCGGGTTGCTTGACCCTGCTTGGGACTCATTCCTGAGGATTGGAAACGTAGCAGCGAGTCTGACACTATTCTCTTCTCGGACTTCAGAGATCGGGAAAGACTTCCAAACTTTGTCTTCGGAGGTTCTTTAGGGTGCTCAACACAAGTAATAAGTCCATTTTAAAATTGCGAAAGAATATGGCAGCCATGGGTAATTTGCTCGAAGTCTTCTATCTTTTTTCAACTTTTACGAAATGGGCTTTTTCGGGAGTTGATCACAAGTCCGGCGCCTTTTGATCTATTTTGGTAGAAATACCGAGGGTTACTGCAGCTAAAACACAGTAAATTCACTGTTCTTATAGAAATAAATGAACATATTGAATTCGTCAATCAAAATCCTTGGAATCTCTTTGGGGCAAAGTTTTAAGTTACTGTGAAGCTGCGTATAACCATTGTTGCAACACCCCTGCAACGCAGAATCCGAGGTTGTCCGCAACGGCGTACCGGATTTTCGCTCCGATAGGGACAATACTGTGTAATCTCGCGAAAAAACTCAAAACGTCCACAATTTTCATGTGCGGCACTTGAGTAACCCCAATGTACAAGATTTCAACAAGAAACCTTCGCCTATTTGTGTCCGAAAAGATTAGTGCCGAGAACCTCAAGGATGTTTCACGAATACAGAATAAATAATATAGAAAAATATTACAAAAAAATTTACCTATGTATGGCCTTGTGTCCTTCGTTCTCCGCCAATCAAGCACACATTGCGAGCAAAATTACCATTTTGCCTGAACATTAGAACTTCTTAATCGAAACCTTACAAATCTGCAATGATGAGCGAAAACGAGGGTAAATTTGTTACATAAAGGGAAGAGAAGACAGAGTCAAAACTTATAAAGAGATAGAGGAATAAAGAGACACATCAGGAGTCTTCCAAGGGAGAACAAACAAGTGAAAACAGCGAAAAAGTATTTCAAATTCTGCGCTTCCGCGCCGCACTACCGTAAATGACGCAATAATGCACACAAGCTTGTCAGATTTTTTTGTGTTGGTCCGGGGCAACTTAAAAAATTATGGGGACACTCTCCGCGAGAGGCGCCCTGTCTCGCGTGCGTCTGGCCGAAATTTCGGAAGAGCTCACTAGATAATTCTAGGGAGACCACCTGTCTCGAAAATTAACTGGCCAGAACATTTTTTGTGTGACGACCTTCGTATGTTATTAAATGCGATCACCAATTGCTTTCAAGTCACCCGAAAACTTTCCCATTTTTTGTTCTAACGAGCTCGTCAGACGTGTCGTCGGGTTTACTACAGGCCTATGGGTTGTTTTTAGCGATTTGACGTTCATTTCTGTACTTTCTAAGCTTAGACAGATTCGGTTTTGACAATCAAGCGAATTTGGCCAAAACATCGATATTCTGATGCGGTAATGCTAGTGAAACATTTCAAGACTAATAGAATACAACTAAAAAAATAATTTCTTCATCAAAAACCTGAAACACAGATAAAGAAAAAAAGAAGGTATATGGTGCTTGAAAAATGAAAAACATGAGTAATTTGCAGCTGTTTTTCCCAATTCAGGGAAAACTTGCCGCGATAGTGCCGGGAGTACCGTTACCCTGGACTGTGCCGCGATAGCTCCGCGATAGTACCACGGCAGAAACGCGATCATCGCAGCGCTAAGACGATTCGGTTGCGGTATCTTGAGCCTCGACAACTCCGCGACTTTACCTTGATAGCACCTCAAGGGTTCAGTTTTAAAAGCGCGCCAGCCCCGCGTGGATGAATCAGCGAGCCCGCGCCGACTATATGTGGTTAAACGAGGTTGTTGCCGGTTCAAATACCCAAGTTTGAGGTACTACCTATACCTTCTTGCTCGCAGTTAGGGGGACACCCTCTTTTTCTGCCAGACAGAGGACGTAACAACCGCAGGTGCGTAATTTTTCCCTAGGCATCGCCTAGTTGTACTGCAGTATTGTACTCATATCTAACTTTATTCGAGTTACTCGCAGTCGGTCCTATTCTAGCAAAGGCTCACTGAGAGATCGGGGAGCCGCTACGGCGCCGCCACTGCGGATCCGCTCTAGTTCCGGCTCGGTGCCTGTAGTAGCCGAAGCGGCACGGTCCAGGCACTGTTGCGACAGTTTCTACCAGAGGCGGTGTTCACAGCAAGGCTCAAGTATTCTAAATTTTTATGCGAAAACCTCTAGGTCCATAGCGGATCTGGGAGAAGAAAGGAGAAGGGTTGGCGAGAGATGGTGGGGGAACGGATTGAGCAGGTATCATGAGAACTTCGCTCGGAAATAGTTTGTATTGCTAACAAGTAGCTAACGACGGACTACGGATTTTGCTGTAGAGTGTTGGGTATGCTAGTAAATCCACCATATAAAAGTTTAAGAAATCATCGTTATGGCGAAGAGTCTGATTTCTGAGGAACGTGTCCCACCAGTCGGACAAGGAGTCGTTAGTGGGTAAAAACTTACCTATCATAGCCACTTTAAAGGCAGTGCTCACGAGGATTTTCGTTCCCGAGTTTTCCACTAAAAACAAAGCCTTGGCCACCGAGTGTTACATAAATTACGAAGAAACGGCGAGAAACGCACTAAAACGTCATATTTCAGTGACATTTTTCTCTGGAATGGACTAGCTGTCCAGTTGTATGACCATGTTCACGGTGGTTGTCACCGGTGGAAAATCGGCTCAATCGAAAATAGAAGAATATTTTATGCAGAGCAGGATTAACTAAGGCTCGTAGGAAAGAACGAAGCGATAGAGAGTGAATAATAGCAAAGAACGGGGCCACAAAAGATTTCATTGTCATAGCAAACAGTTCCAGTGAGAGTAAAGAGACGGGGTGAGAGTAAAAGATTCCGTGCCCTTCTGGTGCGTTTTTCTCGATTCTTTCGTCATTTATGTTCTACCCGGAGGCCAAACAATCAATTTAGCTATCAATCTCAAAATCAAAGATTATCGTGAACACTGATTTTGAAAGAAACACAGCCTTGACGATAAAACGAAGTTGGCGTCACCATTAGTCGTGTAGATTCATTCTTTTTTTACCTTACTGCAGCATTCAATCCGGGCCACCAATTCCCCCGATGGGGTCGCTTACACTCCTGCCGCCGAGCGGCGCGAAGCAGTGCAATTCACGCGGCGCGGCACGATCGATATTATAGGATCGCACTCTGGCGCGTCGCTCCGCGGCGGGAGTATAAACATCGCCTAACACCCTTTTCATACCTTAGCTGCCGCGTCAAATGCCGTTCCTTGAGAAAAAAGATAAGACGCGGCGAAAGCGGCGGTGGCAGAAAAAACGTTTTCGATCGTTATTACCGCTATAGCGGCGTTTGTCGCGCTTCACTGTCTCATTACCAGTTCCGATCGCGAATCATATTCATGCGGAAAGAAGTTAGTTGCCAACTTTCAACCAATTTCCTAGTAATCCAAAACACTGGCTTCGTCGTAGCGCAAAAACAGCATTTTTCGCGGAGGCAAAAGTGCGAAAGGGCGTAAGGGTTTCAAGCTCGCGTGTTTGGCTCTCCTTCCCCACCTGAAGTCGTGCAAGCTCGGCGGCAGCGAAATTGCCTAGGCCGCGCCGTGGCGTAGTGGTAGGTCTCGAGAGCGGCGCTAGGGTCTTGGGGCTTGGGTGCGATAAGGGGCTACCCCAAGAAGGGATAGTGCTGGTCAAGTTCCGAATAAAGCCAAGCGTCTTGCGCTAAGGCGCTATTCATACTCCTCAACGTCAGCGCAGCACGCGCGGGCCAGGCGTTGGTGTATGAAAACTTTCTACGCGCGTCACAAGCGCGACGCGCTTGCTGTGATGCGATGGCGGAGCGGAATAAAGTTGGCCCTAACTTCGCGGAGCCGGCGAAATCTGTACATGCGATCACTATCATAGCAGTAGCAGAAGATAACACTAAAATTAATTATTTAATGAAACGGAATGAAATTGAAGACGGATTTGTAATGAAAATGACGAAAAAGTTGTTACGGTTACCGCCGCCATGGCGGAGCAGGTGTCACGCGCGTGCCGCGTGGGCGAGGCGTCAGGCCATTCATACACCAACTCCGCGCCCGCACGTCACGCGCGCGTTGAATAGTAAGAATAGCGCCTAACACTGTAGAAGCTCTTTTAACCAATTCTGACACAATCCTACCCCAGGGACAGATTCTGCAGCCATCCTGATTAAAAATGCTTTGAGATTAAGAGTAATTGAAGCCGACGAATATTTCTACACAGTGATAGTCACAGGAAATTACAGCTTCAAACTAATTTTCGAAATCGAAGCCATCATTTGTGAATTGAGAAAATTTATCCGAAAAATAGAAAAAATTATTCGAAAAATCGAAAAAATTATTTGAGTGTTCGAAAAATCTGTTTTTCGAATATATTCGAAAATCCGAAATTCGAAAAATACCACTTTCGAGTGAATTAGAAAATTTGAAATTCGAGAAATCTGTTTCTCGAATATATTCGAAAATCCGAAATTCGAAAAATACCACTTTCGAGTTTATTCGAAAATTTAAAATTCGAAAAATCTGTTTTTCGAATACATTCGAAACATCTGTTCTTCGAATATATTCGAAAAATCTGAATTTCGAATATATTCCAAAATCCGAAATTCGAAAAATACCACTTTCGAATTTATTCGAAAATTCGATATTCGAAAAATCAGTTTTTCGATTATATTTGAAAAATCTGTTTCTCGAATATATTCGAAAAATCTGAATTTCGAATATATTTGAAAAATCTGTTTTTCGAATATATTCGAAAAATCTGTTTTTCGAATATATTCAAAAAACCTGTTTTTCGAATATATTCGAAAAATCTGTTTTTCGAATATATTCGAAAAATCTGTTTTTCGAATATATTCGAAAAATCTGAATTTTGAATATATTCCAAAATCCAAAATTCGAAAAATATCACTTTCGAATAGATTCAAAAATTCGAAATTTGAAAAATCTGTTTTTCGAATATATTCCAAAATTCGAAAATTTTTACAGTACTGCCCAAGCATAGCCCATACATTCAAGTTTTTCTGCTAGAATACATTCAGTGTAGTCGTAAGAACGCCCTACTACATATTTGCCCGAGTAGTGGGTGAAAAAGTTATGAGCCATTTTGTGAAATGATGAAATGAGGTCGAAACGGCGAGAAATTGGCGAGTGCCATATCATCTAACGTCGGCGTGGATCCGGAAGAGTCTTTGCGTTCACTGTTGAAGGTTGGCGCAAACTCGGTTCACCTATGTTATAGCATGTGGCACCGAGTTTGCGCCAACATCCGATGAGGAACGCGAGGTCTCTTCCGGATCCACGCCGATGTTACATATCATTTCAACGACACCACTAACTAGGGCATGCCGTACATTTAAGGTGGACTTTTATAAATCCATGTGTTGATAGTTGTGGGTATGGCACACAGCATTGATAATCCGTTTTCCAAATCCCCTAAATGGCTCAGAGATTTACAGGAGATAAGTTACAAGCCTAAAAAGGTCGTCTTTTGTGCTTTTAGTACCTTACAAAAAACGCATTTGTCTTCGGAAAATCCGGAAACGGACCTCATAAATGTGTTCAGCGCCCAGAACTATACCCCTGAGCAAAGTTTGGGTGAAGGCAAATTTTCCATACTTTGTCCAGACTGACAGCGTTTTGGACATTACGGATTTTCGGCTGGACGTTTATTTCTACCGAGAGGGCTCTGGAAGGGTTCTAGAAAAACGTTCCAGATTTGACTTAAAACTCTCCCAGGAGGTTTTCGGGGCGCTGATCACGAATCTGTGGTTTATTAGTTGATTTTCCAAAGTTTTCGGCTAAATTCGTTCAAAGGTTCCCAACCGGGGAAAATTTCGAGGGAAAAAAGCCACTTTCGAGATTTCCGAATTTCTACGACAGATGCGTCTCAAAATCATTCTATAGGGGTTATTTGGAGTGCTCAACACGAATCTGAAGTCCGTTTATCGATTTTTTGCAGATTATGATAGATTACGGTGGGTATACGGTAGCTCAGCCAAAGTCTTAGATTTGACTCAAAATTTCACTGTGAGTGTTATTTGGGACGCTGAACACGAATTTGAGGTCTAAAAGGCGTTTCGCCCACCGTAACCTACAGTAACATTGAGTCTGGTAGGAAAAAAACCCAGATTCGGGCTCAGCGCCCTAAATCACCCCCAGTTGAAAGTTTTGTGCCAATCCCGTAAATTTTTTTCTGAACGCCCCGAAAAATCCCTGACCCTTCCCCTTCTTTGAACAATGAAAATGCCATTTTTGGAATCCCCGCAGCCATTTAGGGAATTCCAAGCACGGATTATTTATGTACTATCACAGACCCACATCAACTACAACATGGTTTTCCAAATCTCCACGGGAAGTTTAAAGCAGTCCCTAGTAAGGCCCAATTGGCCGAATGATCCAAGGCGGCGACTTACCATTCGGAAGCTCCCGGGTTGTATTCCCTCTGCTGGTGAAATTCCTCCAACGAGATTCCTAGAGTCCAACAACTGCACGCGGCAATTTGATTATAGTTTATCAACACCAGCACTCATAGGGAAGAATAACAAGCATACAGAAGAGCAAAAAAACGAAGTTTTCAGTACAAAGTCACTCTGTATGAGTGGCGTTGGCTCGAGTTGTGTGAGTCAACTCGCTAGGAAACATGTTTTATTCTGTGGCGACTTGAACCTCTTACTTTGTGTCTTATCTAATCGCCCCTGTTTTCACACAATTGCTGATTTCTCGTCAGTATAGGGTCAAGCTCACGGTGGTCCGCGAACCACCGAGGAACCTAGGGGGGTCGTTATTTTTTCGAGAAAACTTGAAATTTTGGGGGGGTCGTTTTTTTACCCATCTGAAATAATGCCTGTGTCGCCGAAAAATCGAATCTTGAGATAAAGTTGTCTGGGGCCATGATTATTTACCATGGAGTGGTAAACCTTATCGATGGAACAAGAGCGGTTTGAAATGAAAAATGGAGTAAATCATCAAACGTGTATTGCTCAACATTACCTCTTCTAAAACATTTGGAATAGACATTACTTCGTGGTATTCTTGCTAAATCCGACGGTAGCGGAGACTATTTTTATTGCGTCGGAAGTCGTTAGGCCACGACTGCAAACTTCGTGCAGAACTGGCAGAGGTAGCGTAGAAGGGTTCTAACGATGATTCTGCATCCTGTATAGCGCAGAGCTTTTAAAGTAAGGCGATTGAGTTCGTCATCGAATCTTGGCGTACTGTATAATCTGTTTCTTGTTCGCGTCGTATATTTGGGCCAACCTCTGGTGTGTAACTTGGCGTTTGCAGGTTTATACATTTTGAAGAATTCGAAACTCGCTATTTCACAATTTATCATCTTCAGCAGTATATGACGACTCGAAGCATAGGGGAAGTGCTCCTGCTTTCTGCGTTAGGGTCATCTCTTGGGGGCATATACCCTTGAATCTGATTCGCATAGCTGGAGTAGAACTAAGTGATGTGGGCAGAGCAACAGATGTACCTTCGTGATACACCTTACCCAAGGCTGGATAGCTAAGAGCTTCGACTCCAAAAGTAGTGTAATAGGTGTAGCGAGAAGCGTTGTCTTGGTCTCTTTGACGGGGTGTGACTCTTCATCTTTGTTTTTCTGGCTTCGTGTTTCGGGACTCCGAAGTTGAGAGCGTTTCATGGTTTCGCAACGTCGGTCTATCAAAGCCCCTTCATGTATTAGGATCATAACTAAACACGTGCTCAGATATTGGGCATCCAAAAGAGGTATAGTACTGATCGAGAAACACTTTGGTCCCACTTTCGTATCTTAAAGGCAGCAGACACGCTCAAAAATGGCATCGATTTTATGACAAAAATCAAAGGTTTGGATCTGGCTTTATTGGGAACTTACGAAAAAACGAACGAAAACTGGTTGCAATAGAGGAATAACGGTTATTTTGTTATCGGGTGAAAGTGGACGAGTAACTCAGGGCGCGGCTGAAACAGCGAATATTCGCAACAAAACAGTTGACATAGAGAAGCCGATATACTCTTACAGCCTGTACTGGAATGTTCACCTCGTTGGAAGCATCAAAAACCAGCCAAAGTGAGCGTATTAGTACTATAAATCCGAACGAGTTTGTATTTTGGGGCGGGGTTGCAGAAATTCTTCGATTTGCATTGCTGAAATTTTGTAGTTTTGACTCTTTTTTGACGCTTCCAACGACGTGAGCAGTCTACCGGGAGCCATGCGACTCCAGAAACGTAGTTATCTCAACAACTTTCTCGAGCGTGTCTGCTGCCTTCAAGTTTAAGAGATTCTTCATTTTCGAAACGTTATTGCCTCTCAATATTCTTTCTGCAACATTTGCCATTTTACCGTCGTTATTTCCCATAATGTGGTCGAAACAGCGCCAGCGAGACACATCATCTACCATGAGACTTTCTTCATATTGTAGTTCCTCTGAAAAAGATTTCAGCTGGGATAGTGTGTGGCTCACGTGGTAAAACATTAGAAGCGTGGGTCCATCAAGGAGTATACACGAAGCAGCCACAGCTCTTGCTTTGATACTTTCAGGTGTATATTCGTTCGCCAAGGCTTAAGGGCACCTCATCAAAACGGGGTAGTTGCGTAGGATCTTTGCTAGCGCTTGCTGCATGCTGGCCGACCAGCGGACTCATGTAGCGCCCCCATTCCAAGGCACAAAAAGTTCATCTGTTCCTGAACACGCCGATACGCATAGTTGTTCTGAGCAGTTACGACGAGATTTAGTGGTAGTGCTGGGTAGACACAGAGAAGAAACTCTAAAACAAAATACAATTTGATACTTAAAACTTCTTATAATCACGGGGGTGTGTATACAAGTCTGTTGGTACCTGCTCGTTGGTGCCCCTGCTTCTACTGAACCCAGCAGACGTTTGAGTGTACACAGGGAACGTTCGAGCGATATAGCGTGCACAACTATATCGCGAAAGTATCCCGCACATTGCATAAAGGTGCTGCCGTCCGGCACACCGAGGCCTCTGGTCCATAACACCTTAGGATCCGTACCTAGGGAGTTCATGGAGTCTTTGGTCACAAGCCACAGTTTCGCCACCCTGAACTGTCGATCGCTGTCGAGTGATATCCAAAAAAACTGCGCTATCCAGACTTCTGAGCTATTTCCATGCACCGTTTGCTGCTTTGCAGGAAACCCGCCTCAAGGATAGACCCGTCATCAGCGTCGGAGAGTACACAATCTACTGCGGTAACGCTGACGAAAGGAGAGTGGGAGGCTGTGCAATAGCTGTAAGGAAGGATTTCAATGGTATGGTCAAGGAGTTCGGCTCAACGTCGTGTCGGAATGCATTCGTACGACTGCGGGATCACAGAGGATTCAATCTGTGGATAGTGAGTGCTCATGCGCCCACTGAAACCGCCGAAGACAATTCGAAGGATGCGTTTTATGAGGAACTAAATACGTTGCTGGCCAGGATACCTTGTCAACATGCTGTTGTCGTGGGGATTGACGCAAATGCGAAGATGGGACCTGATCAGGAATCCGAAGTACTCGGTAAAAGGTTCTACCCAGTGGAGCAAACATCGGACAATGGCTACCGCCTTGTCGACTTTTGTGAACGCAGTGGTCTGATTATTGCATCGACATTCAAGAGGAATCACCGCCGCCATCAGCTTACGTGGCAGGGACCAACCCAGCTATCTCCAGAAGAGCAGCGGAAACCGAAGATGACAACTTTGAAACTACAGCTTGACTATGTCCTGACGAGGAATATTCCAGTATCGGACATTCGAAGATCTAGAGCTGTGTGGGATGTCGCATTCGATTCGGATCACCGTCCTGTTCTGTTAAACTTCACTGCGAGGATTCATAAGAGGAAGCGAGGGGCTCAGCCTCTCCAGAGGATTGACATGACAAGTCTCAGAGATGAAGAGTGCAGAAGGAATTTTCGACAACGCGTTTCTGTTCACATCGGAGTACGGACTAAGAAGAAACTTTGCGACGCGGATTCTTTTGTCAAGTGCATCCAGGACGCTTCGAAAGAGGCACTCCCGGTTGTACAGCCTAAGAAGAAGTTCGCCTACGTCTCGGAAGAAACAACATCTACCTACAACAGAGTATGTGCTCTCCGAACTGCAGGAAACTTCGTGGAGGAGAAGCGTCTGAGGAGGAAGTTGCGTCGGCAGCTTCAAAGTGACCGCGAGCGAGAGTGGACGTGTAGAGCTAAGGAGTTCGAGAAGGCTTGGGAGGAGAAGAATCCGAGGAAAGCCTACACGTTGCTGCGACAGTATAGCGGGAAGATGAAGAGATGTTCTCCTGTCTTGAACACTACCAATGGAGTTGCAGTTGGTGATGCGACGCTGCCAATATGGAAGGATTACTTCAGTTCACTACTGAATCGTCCAGCGCCATCAGTGCCTGAGCTCCCGCATGTTCAGAGAGCACATTACGATGTCAGTGAGGAACCGCCGACTGAGTCTGAAGTTTTGGATTGTGTCCGGAAAATGAAGAATGGAAAGGCTGGTGGAGATGACAACATCACTGCTGAAATGCTGAAAGCTCTTCCTCCGTATGGGATTCGTGAAATGACCAACACCATCCGTGCTATATGGATGAGCGAAAGGATACCCGATTCGTGGAGACATGCGATCATCGTACCTCTTCACAAGAAGCTATCCGTCACGGATCCTAAGAACTACAGAGGAATCTCCCTACTTCGTGTCATGTACAAGGTTTTAGAACGTATCATTCTCGAGCGACTTATCAAACATCGTGAAAGAACGACCAGAGACGAGCAAGCCGGTTTCCGACCTGGAAGATCCACCATCGACCAAGTGTTCGTCGTGAGGAGAGTAATTGAATCGTGGCAGCGGTATTCGAAGCCATTACAGCTTGCTTTTTTGAACTTTGAAGCCGCGTTCGACTCTCCTCATCGTGATCGATTGCTCAATGCTCTGCGAGCAGATGGAGTCCCGAAAAAGTATGTTCGGTTAATCGAGGACATGAACAAAGGAACAACAGCAGCAGTTCGTACACCTGTCGGATTTACGTCAGCTTTTAAGGTGAAAACAGGAGTAAGGCAAGGAGCCGTTGCAGGACCTTTTCTTTTCAACTTCGCCGTTGATGACATCATGCGTAGAGTTGCAGAACAGTTTCCTGCCGATGTGATCCTAACACCATCAGGACGCTCTTTTGTCGACCTGGAGTACGCCGACGACATCGTGTTATTCGCTGAAAACAACGCAAAACTGCGAAGGATTGTGAACCTCGTTTCGAAGTATGCCGCAGCCTATGGACTTCGTCTTCGTCCCGACAAATGCAAGCAGATGTGGGTCTCTCAGAGGCCTCCAACAGGAGTTTGTGTGGACGGACAACGTATCGAACTGGTGGACGATTTCTGTTAATTGGGCTGTTTGCTGAAGAACGATGGTGGTTATGCAGCGGATATTCGACAACGATGTGCGAAAGCTACGTCTGCATTTAATTCTCTAACCAAGTGTTTGTGGTCTACCACCATCGCGAAGGAAGTCAAGTTGCGCGTCTACCTATCCGCTATTCGCCCTATCATGATGTACGGATCGGAGACGTGGGCAGCACCGAAGACGCAGATGGAAAGGTTGGATTGCACGGAGAGGAAGCTTTTTAGGCGTTTGCTTGGATATTTCTGGCCGCGTGTATGCCATAACGAAGACCTTTACAAGGAAATCGACGCAGTACATAAGCGCTTGACACGAGGGAGGTGCCAGCATCTCCTAACGCCATCTCAAGCAGCAATGGAAAGTCGACTTCGACTGCTCGGGCATATACTAAGAAGAACGCCGGATCGTCTCGTACAACACGCTTTGAGAATGCTTCCAAATCCTGTCTGGAAACGGCCACCTGGGCGTAGGCGAAAGTTCTGGACGGATGTGGTTAAAGAGGATTTGAAGTCACTCGGCATCGAAAGACAGTTCAGGCGCGATGTTTCGTTTCGCAGGAAATGGAATAGTGACAGCTGGATGGAATGTGTTCGAATTGTGGCTGAAGACCGTGAAAAATGGACACGGCTGACTACTAGGACGGCACACCTCGGTGAGGATGCGGAATAACCGCGTCAGGCGATAGCCAACCGATTAAGTCAAGTAAGTCATAATCATGTTGGATTCGCATCTGCTCTCACAGTAACATCGAGTGTTGTCTCATCATCTACCATGCGCTGAAGTTTTGCGTGAACGCCATTTATGTGCCCTGTCGTCACAGATGCACCGTCGGTAGACAGGGCCATCACCGTTCTTATGGCAAACTTGGAGGGCTTGTGAGAAAGACCATTATACATGTCTGCCCATGAATATTCCTCAATGAGAGGGTTCCTGAATACGTCGACGATGTCTTCGGACTTTCGATTTCTGTTTCTACTAACGAGAAGTGGAAAGTTACGGGTGTGTAGAAGGGTGGGATAATCTTCATCAGAAATATTGCGATCGGTGTCGGAAGTTCCGTCGGTCAACAGAGAGAAGGGGAGGTAGTTTTTCATTGAACATTTCAGCAAATCAAACTTTATGTGCTGTGAAAATTCTTGACCATACGCTTGGCAGATGTGGGATCGTCATGCGATTCAGCAGGCATCGCATCGGACTTCATTGCCATCACAATAACAGAATTGTTTAGCGAACGCTAAACTTTTCAAAGCAGCGATACCACATACGAGATAGGATCGAAAGCTTAGTTTGAAGACATCATCCGTGCTAAGAAAATTTGCAGCATTCTGCGCTAAAACATGAGCTTGACATGGCTTTCTGAGTGAACACCGCCTCACTCCTTGTGAAAATTATTCGAAGCTTTCAAATTCTCAGCAATGCAAGTTCTATCTCATATATCTCTGTTAGGCCCTACAAAGTTGTCGCAAGCTTCAGCAATTGAGCTCTCATTGTGTGAACAACCGCATACTCTTTCCACTCCATTTTTTGCACCCTTTGCATGAGGTCTGCAAATAATTTTTGCATCAGGTCAAAGCTTTTCATGCCTCTTCTGTGGCAGACCGTGACCAGAAACTCTGAGTTGGTAGCGAAATTTAACCTGTTGTTTGGTTCAAATAACAACTCATACCGTTGGGTGCTGAAGCTCTTAGAGGAGTAAAAATATTCCGAAAAATAACACTTGAATGCCATATCTTGCTCCGCAACCTTAGAAAGATAGCACACAACGTCTCCGTCATCATTTAACACCTTAGCACCCAAAGATTCGAAACAAGTTCAAAATCGTGCAGGCCGAAAGGAAGCGAGTCTGGAAACGGCCGAATGTCAGTTTCAAGAAAAGGTGCCCGGAATGAGGGTACCAATCGACTGGAAATGTTCCAAAAATCATTTCTAGGTAGGTGAAAAAATAACTTTTTCCTAAAATTGAACTTTGAATGTCACCCCTCCGGACATAGAAAAAATCGTCCAAAAAATCGAAAAAGGGTCGTCTATATAAAATACCTAGTGCAAAAATGGAAACTGAAGAGAGATGTTAGAAAATGTTAACGTCCGGAGATTAGCTCATAAATCGATTTTGAGCCGAGTTATGGCCGTTCAAAAGTGCGGTGGTCCCACGGTGGTCCGAAAGCTTCACCGGACCACCGTGGCCAAAAACGGAGGGCAAAGATTTTTCCGGTTTCTGAAGTGCTTTTCAGCTTCCCAACTGGCTGAAGTTTTCCAATATTGGCAGCGGATGAAACGCTATTCATCCCCTTTGGAATGGTGAGGCCCCAGAAATTGAAAAAACCTTCAAAATGAAAATAGTCAGTAAAGTCTACCAATTGTTCACTTTTCCTACAGGGCCGTTATTTAACCGAAAAAAATGTCCCTCTCAAAGGAGGGGGTCGTTGTTCAGGACGACCCGGACCACCGCTGTGCCTGACCCTGCGTCAGGATACGTCGACGATAATCCCAGTCAACTCGACAGTCCGATCTCAACGCTTTTTCCTATTAAAATCGGCAAATGCGAGGAAGTTGGATGTTCTAATTATGTTAGTTTTATGTTGTGCTGCTACTGTGATAAGAACTTCATGAGAAATTGCCATTGGTGTTGATTTGTATAGCAGTGTACTCCATTCGAATTGTGGTGAGCGCGAAGCGCTCACCAGGATTTGGCTTTGATCTCTTCCCGCGCGGATGCCCTACAATGAGATCACCTATTCATACCGTCAACAGAGGTATGAGCTGTACACTATTCGACGCGCTGCAAGAAATTACACATGTGTGCAACTTTTCATCCCAACTGGTCCCCGCTTTCTAAAGTTGTGACCTCTCAAAGTACGCAAAAACGTTCTCCACCACCGCCTCCGCCTCCGCCTCCGCCTCCACCTCCACCTCCGTCCGTCGAAAACCATTTCTTTGGAAGGCGTGGACCAAATCGCTCGAAAATTTGTGACTAGAGGTAATCGGCCACGGGAATGACGAAAATAATTGTCAGAACTCACCATAATGACTTCTGGGCCCCTAACGGGCGTTTGAAACTCGGAAACCGGCCTCTCAAGAATAGTTTATGAAAATGGTGGGTTTTTCGTCATCAGTCATTGTTTTCTTAGACTCCATATAAACACCTTGCTCTCCAGGGTGGTGTACTTTGAACGTCCGGCTCGGAAGAGGACGCTGTGCGGGTTGATGTACTTGACCGCGGCGCGTATTCGTTCAAAGCGCACCATCGAGAAGAAGGCGTCGCAGGATGTGCTGAAGTGTAGGTTGACTATGTGAGACCTCAGTAGGGGTGTGCAGGACGTGGTAGAATGTGGGCAGGGCCTCAGTAGGAGTATGCAGGACATCATCGAACGTGTGCAGGACCTTAGTAGGAGTGTGCAGGACATCATGGAACGTGTGCAAGACCTCAGTAGGAGTGTGCAGGACATCATGGAACGTATGCAAGACCTTAGTAGGAGTGTGCAGGACATCATGGGACCTGTGCAGGACCGTATTAGGAGTGGACAGGACATCATGGGACGTGTGCAGGACATCATGGAACGTGTGCAAGACCTTAGTAGGAGTGTGCAGGACATCATGGGACCTGTGCAGGACCTCAGTAGGAGTGTGCAGGACATCATGGAACGTGCGCAGGACCGTAGTATAAGTGGGCAGGACATCATGGGACGTGTGCAGGACCCCAGAAGGGGTGTGCAGGACATCGTGGGACCTGTGCAGGACCTCAGTAGGGGTGTGCAGGACATCATGGATCGTGTGCAAGACCTTAGTAGGAGTGTGCAGGACACCATGGGACCTGTGCAGGATCTCAGTAGGGGTGTGCAGGACATCATCGAACGTGTGCAGGACCTTAGTAGGAGTGTGCAGGACATCATGGAACGTGTGCAGGACCCCAGTAGGGGTGTGCAGGACGTCGTAGAATGTGTGCAAGACCTTAGTAGGAGTGTGCAGGACATCATGGGACCTGTGCAGGACCGTATTAGGAGTGGACAGGACATCATGGGACGTGTGCAGGACATCATGGAACGTGTGCAAGACCTTAGTAGGAGTGTGCAGGACATCATGGGACCTGTGCAGGACCTCAGTAGGAGTGTGCAGGACATCATGGAACGTGTGCAGGACCGTATTAGGAGTGGACAGGACATCATGGGACGTGTGCAGGACCCCAGTAGGGGTGTGCAGGACGTCGTAGAATGTGTGCGGGACCTCAGTAGGAGTGTGCAGGACATCATGGAACGTGTGCAAGACCTTAGTAGGAGTGTGCAGGACATCATGGGACCTGTGCAGGACCTCAGTAGGAGTGTGCAGGACATCATGTAACGTGTGCAGGACCGTAGTAGGAGTGGACAGGACATCATGGGACGTGTGCAGGACCCCAGTAGGGGTGTGCAGGACGTCGTAGAATGTGCGCAGGACCTCAGTAGGAGTGTGCAGGACATCATGGAACGTGTGCAAGACCTTAGTAGGAGTGTGCAGGACATCATGGGACCTGTGCAGGACCTCAGTAGGAGTGTGCAGGACATCATGGAACGTGCGCAAGACCTTAGTAGGAGTGTGCAGGACATCATGGGACCTGTGCAGGACCTCAGTAGGAGTGTGCAGGACATCATGGGACCTGTGCAGGACCTCAGTAGGAGTGTGCAGGACATCATGGATCGTGTGCAAGACCTTAGTAGGAGTGTGCAGGACACCATGGGACCTGTGCAGGACCTCAGTAGGAGTGTGCAGGACATCATTGTACGTGTGCAGGACCGTAGTATAAGTGGGCAGGACATCATGGGACGTGTGCAGGACCCCAGAAGGGGTGTGCAGGACATCATGGGACCTGTGCAGGACCTCAGTAGGGGTGTGCAGGACATCATGGATCGTGTGCAAGACCTTAGTAGGAGTGTGCAGGACACCATGGGACCTGTGCAGGATCTCAGTAGGGGTGTGCAGGACATCATTGTACGTGTGCAGGACCGTAGTAGAAGTGGGCAGGACATGATGGGACGTGTGCAGGACCCCAGAAGGGGTGTGCAGGACATCATGGGACCTGTGCAGGACCTCAGTAGGGGTGTGCAGGACATCATGGATCGTGTGCAAGACCTTAGTAGGAGTGTGCAGGACACCATGGGACCTGTGCAGGACCTCAGTAGGAGTGTGCAGGACATCATTGTACGTGTGCATGACCGTAGTAGACGTGGGCAGGACATCATGGGACGTGTGCAGGACCCCAGAAGGGGTGTGCAGGACGTCGAAGAATGTGTGCAGGATCTCAGTAGGAGAGTGCAGGACATCATGGAACGTGTGCAGGACCTTAGTAGGAGTGTGCAGAACATCAAAGGACGTGCGCAGGACCTCCGTTGAATGTCCAGGACACCGTATGCAAGTCATGCCTCCGAATCAACAAGAGCGATAGGCAATTGCGCCAGAACAAGGCTATTGTAATCTCACCCGAGTTGGCTCTAAAATTTTCTAAGTTCTGACTCCGAATTCGCTACATCTTCACTACCGCTGGTGTTGTTTTTCTGCTTTGTAGTCCAGGCAGATCCTCAACTGCTGAACTCTGGAGAAGGACTGTGACACACCGCTCTTCACTTCTTTTATCTTTATCATTGATCAATTGGGTATCATCAAATTTGTTTAAGAGAGCCGAATAACATCATTCCTAAGGTTACGGTAGTCCTCTTCTAGCGCACTTAACTATCGTTCGTGCTGGAAATCAATTTCCATTTTCAGGCTCAATTTTATGATTGAGCCCGGTAGACCACACTGGTAAACTTTGGCGCGTCAAAAATGTTGGACGATGAGGTTGGAAGGCGTCAAAGATTAATATCCGCCACCAATTCTCACCAGTCATCTAGCACTTTTTCCTAGAATGTTGGTGCGACCGTAAGACAACAGGAAAAATAGTTACGGCACGAACTCCACATGCAAAAAAACTCTGAAAATGATTTTGGCGCGAAATTCAAATTCGTATTTACAATGTGTTCCGATTGACTTTTCTATAATGAAGAAGGGAGTTGAAAGAAGAATGAAGGTTTTTCATGGGCCCCTTCAACATTTTCGTTCACTAGAGGGGCCAAGCTACGCAAAAACATGAAAAAATAATATACGGTTTTCTGCGCGTACGATGTATTTAACTATCGTTCTTGTTCCGAATCAGACATATGGGCCGGCGCAGACGAGCCACGTCTGCAAGAACCGGTGAAGTTTGGCTAGAGCGACTGACCCTGGGTCTATCCTAGACGGGTGAGGCCACCCAAGACTCATAGAAATGATGGAAAATTCTGATAAAAAGATGTCTGATACTGCTATCAATCATTGTTTTTATAGAAACTTCATGAAAATACTCCGACTGGTAGCCTTACCAATGGGTGGTTCATTTCACTTCTGTCTTGAATGGTGGGTGCCCCCCTCTCCCCCGTCTAGGATTGTGCCCCAACCCTGTACAATTGGGTCATTTTAAAACTCATTTCTTCATTTTCTCGACTTTTAAATTCAAAAAGTATATGCCTTGTATCTTGTCTGTAGGAAGCCGCGTTGCAACTATTATCTTGCAATCCTAGCAGCTGTTTCTTCATTTCTACCACTATGTTTCAAAGAAAAACAACTTGCCTTTTAGAGCTTGACGATATTGTAGAAGGAAACCCTTGTAAAAGTTGTGAAATTTCTGAAAGTTGGGCTCCGCAGAAAAGGTCAAGGATTTGGCATTGCTCCTAAATGTCGTGAAATTGTCTTATTGGATTTGGCTCTCAACTTGATTTTTCAAATGTAGTGAAATTGTCGAATTGATTTGGCTGTGATGATACTATATGCAGATAACATAATCATTAAATGTAGTGAAATTGTTGCAAACGGATTTGGCAGGAGCTCTATCAATTATCACAGTCAAATCACGCGTCAGAAGGGGTTTTCCTTGAAGCGCATATTGAATCGAATGAGAACAGGAATAAACCTAGCAGCAAAAACGTTTCTATACAATGCGAACCGTGAAAGCATTGAGGACACGAAGACATAGTCAGTAGCGAGTAAATTGCGTTAGATTTCGTTTTCATGAATTTTATCTCATCGGTGAGGGAAGGTCTGGTACCTGAAAAGGCCACACTGAAAAGGCAGAATAGCATTTGGAAACCTTAATTCTAGCCCATAAGGCCACGTTTCGTTTAGCATTGTTGACTGAGGATTATTATTTTCTTCTTTTTGTCTTCATTCGCTCGCCAGAGGACCTTCTGACGCATGATTTGACTGTGATAATTGATAGAGCTCCTGCCAAATCCGTTTGCAACAATTTCACTACATTTAATGATTATGTTATCTGCATATAGTATCATCACAGCCAAATCAATTCGACAATTTCACTACATTTGAAAAATCAAGTTGAGAGCCAAATCCAATAAGACAATTTCACGACATTTAGGAGCAATGCCAAATCCTTGACCTTTTCTGCGGAGCCCAACTTTCAGAAATTGATTGCTGACTTTTACCATCAGAAAAATCGTCAAGAAACTTCTATATAAATACCCGTAACAACGTTCGCCTCAAAAAAAAAACAACATGGCAAATTTTTTTTTGCACTGAAGGGGATTGTACCACATGATTCACTAGATGGAAGTCTATGATCTGCCTAGCTAAATTATATATATTATACCTACCGTAGCCTACCATTAACGTCTGAAAAACGCTAAAGGAACGTCATATTCGTGTCCAGCACCTCAGAAAACCCCCCAGGCGACCAACGTTTGGGGAAATTTTTTTCTGACCTCTGGAGCCCCAAGGGGGTAGGTAGCCCAATCCATTTTTGGGGGGTGCAGAGGTCGTGAAAAAAAATTTAAGCACAAAATTCGCCCAGGGTGGTGATTTGGGGCGTAGAACACGAATCTGATGTCCGTTTGTTGTTTTTCTAAAAATTATGACAAGTTACGGTAGCTTGATAGTAATAATCCTACAGGGCTCTCCACTTTTTGGTTCATAACTTTTTTTCTTCACTACTACACAGATTGGGGTTTTTAGGATTACCCGAGAGGTAGTCGATCAGAAAAATACGACTTTATGGGTGGTTCTGGCGACCAGTTCTGGTCATTTCCTTGTTAGAGAGATCTACGGTAAGAAACGCGTTTTAATAGCAAGCAGTGTTTGGAGGCGAATGGGTCGCCAATGTCCTCGCTGGAGGTGCCTTCGATTCAGCACCCATCACTAACCGCATGAAATTTGTCGAGTAAGAAGAGGGGCTCAGGATTAATCTACTGGTCTTCATCAGCTCGCATATGAGGGATGCTTGCCCTGGCCGGTAGGCTCACATGGTCTGCGGGCAACGCATGCAGCCTAACGAGGCGCGACTTTTGTATGAACCAGGGATGTGCGTTATACAGTTAACATGTACATTATACTATCACAATGGGTAGTCTGACTCAAGGCCTCTGCAGAGTGGCACCGCGGCGTGACTCGCTGCGGCAGGGTGATGATGGAGAATGAGGGACGCTACGCAGCGGGCGAGGGGAGCGACGTGTCGCGCGGGAGCAGCGATATCACGCCATAATCAAGCATTGAAACATTGTAAGAACATCAAAAATACATCTTCCAAGGCCTCAGCTCAACTGGATTAAATGCCGATGTGTGCTGACTAGACCATACTCGTAATCGGGTGATTACTGTTGTGCCTATCGTCAATCACTGGATGGGGGAAGCCGCGACACCGCTTGGCGTGAAAAATTGCGCGCGGGAAAGCAAAAAGAGGATGGCTATAGATTTCGCGCCCGACTGCTGAACGCGTCTTCCCACTCCATAGACAATGACGATACACAGTTCATGTGTCAATTAGCTGAGGAACGCAGAACGGTGTCGGTAGTGTATTGGTAACACTATCGCCCGGAAAGCGATGCGATGCGGGTTCGATTCCTGCCTGGCACCTAAGTTTTGTGTTCAACTCAGCAACGTTTATCTTGTGATCACATACTTTCATACACTTCTACGATAGTTGTGATCAAGGTGTATCGAGCCTTTTCTCAGAAATTCGTTTGAATTTTTCAACTAGGTAAAATCCTCTAGTGTTTTCCTAAAAGGGTCACTTTGTAGCCGTAGTATGAATTTAGCAGTGGATCGGAGCTCCGAGGTGATCTTCAATGTGCAACGGCGAATTTCCCATTTTCAAGAACTTTCGACGCGTACTCAATAAAAAAACCTCCGCAATGATATCAGAGAATAAGTAAAGGAACTTTATTGCTAAACGTTCATATACAATCACTTCCAATATATAGCTATAGACCTTGCCTGACGCTAGATAGACATTTGATTTTTTGACTCTCTTCGTTTCGAATCAGTTCTATGTGGAACTCATTTGGTTTGCAACACAACATCAAGATGTTTCACTACCATAGCGAAAATCTCATCAATAGTTCCTTGCGCCATGATCTGAATACATTCATTTTGAATAAAGGCATACCATGGAACAGTAGTTCTATCCTCAAATCTACATTTAAACT
The DNA here is from genome assembly GCA_029168955.1 of Aplectana chamaeleonis. Lineage (NCBI taxonomy): Eukaryota > Metazoa > Nematoda > Chromadorea > Rhabditida > Cosmocercidae > Aplectana > Aplectana chamaeleonis. The sequence goes on from JAPDOI010000793.1 coordinate 74,200, forward strand.
AGATTTCGCCTTCATCTCTGCACCCATCATACGTTACGTAGTGCTGTTTTTTTACTGAAACATGACGCAAAAAACGCAGCGTTCACATGCAATAAAGCTGGCAGGATTTGGTCAGAATGCGCGCAGGGACGCATTTTCGCGTCCTTCTTGATAGCTCCCTTCAAATTAAACATTTTTCTGATCTGGGAAATACTGATTATTCTGGTGAAAACGGCAAGTCAACGGTGCGGTGATTGCTAGGGTCTAGGATTCAACAAAAAAGTTTGTAACGATGTTTTTAGTCTGCCAAACAGTATACAAATGAAGTATGCGGTTGCACAGCGCTATGTGTACTGTATAAAGATCCGCAAAACACATTCCTAGCCTTTGTTTACATCTGATTCCCAGCCTTTGTTTGAATCCGAACCTTGACAATCCTTATCTCTCCTCACCTAGATTCCAAACTGTTTTCAGAACTGAAAAAATATTTTGAAGGAAGATTTTGAAAAAGGACGCTAAAGACTAGAAAGAGGTGAGGCGGATAGTAAGTGCTGGAATACTACCCCTTTGTTTACCCAGGCACGCGTGATATTGCCAGCCCTTTCTCCTCTCCTCCATTGATTTGTCTGATACGAATGAACATTTCAGCATCTTCTTGTACGACGGCGGCGGGTATATAAGGCGGTCAGTCTCACAGAGGGAGCAGTTGCTTGTTTGAGGTTGGTCCGAAAAGGTGACCCTGTTTCACTTTCCAGACGTAAATTTTGGACGTTAAGGGGATCGTCCCCATGGTCCATCACGAGGAAAGCCTCCTCGTTGTGGACCATGGGTCTGACAAGAGACGACCCCCAGTGGAGGAGACGTCCTGAAAAAAGTTCTACTGAGAGTAGTGGGGGATGGATAGAGTAAGAATAACCTATGCTCGGTTTTTCCTAAACGCCTTCCGATATTCCAGGAAAAAAAAACCATTTGAAACTATCTGCAACCTCCTACTCGGAGCAGCTGGCGTGAGTTCATATGCTCGGCACACATTAAGATACAATAAAATTGCCCTATACAAGGTTTTACGGTTTGATTCTGGCCCATTCGTGAGATATAAGCCGTTTCCTAGCTTTATGTGCATTCCATTCCTCCTATCACTTGATTGAAGTTGTTCAAGCCACCGTGCAGGGATGGTCGAGAGGATAACGATGGTGAATGCTAAACTACGAAGGGATGCTGGGTTGCGGGTTCGATTCCCGCAATGCATCTTTGGGGAAAATTGTTTTGCATGTATTCAATTGTTTATCCAAGAGGTTTCTCATTCCAATTTTAACTTGCTTTTTCCAATCTCACTGGATTTACAATCTCTATCGCGTGAATCCCTGTAGTATATGAGCATTTCCTCACCTTATTCAAAAAATTATCCTTCTCTTCTTCTAGTGCTGGCATTTCGGGTTCATTGAGAAATATTGTAATGTGAGCATTCTCTAACTTAGTATTACTTTGCTTGAGTACCAGAAAACACCTTTCTTGAACACATAAAAGTCGTTTGATAATCATCGGAGAAAAAAGCATTGCCATTGTAAGAAGCAAAGCGATGAACCCTTTCTTAAAAATTATCATCATGGCCGCAGTTTTCATTTTCAGAAGGCGACAATTGGTTGCCCAATACATCTGCTGACCCTTCATCGAAAACTACTAAACTTGGCTCGATCACGCAGAATTTTTTTTTCGATTATCTAAGGTTCGAGGGTGAGTGAGCGAGCATATGGCGAAAAAAAGTCGAAAAAAAATTCTCCATTTTGATCCAGATAAAGCAAATTGAGATAGATGGGTGTTAGCACAGCCATGGTGGTCGGTTGAAGAGAGAGCGCCCGCTAATTTTCCATGTTTTTCCAATTTTTTGCTCTACAGGATGGTCCTTAGGTAAAACCCAACATACAGTGATGTTACTATATCCATTCCCCACAACTTTCAGAAGAACTTTTTTCATGACGTCTCCTCCCCAGGGGGTCGTCCCATGTGAGAGCGGCAATGTAATCCGCTTCAAGAATAGCGGACAGGATTTGTGAAGATTTTTTGATTCCCTACAATAGAGTCAATGTGGTAGTGTATTGAACGAGTATTTCTGGCTCTGGCATTACGTCGGAAATTTTGAATTTCGTTCTGAATATCCCGGCGATGACAGGTTACGGCAACGTATTTCTACAAAGATGACCATTCAGGACAACTATGAACTTGACAGTTATTATAGATATCGGACACGCTGAATCGATCAGTAGTGATGTTTTTGAATAGTCCATGGCGAAGTGGGTAGAGGTCTATTCCTGTTTAGAAGTGCGCACACTCAGAACTTTCCAGCCTAGCTATTTCCGCCTTATAAGTATGTAGTCTGATAGCATCATGCTACATACCATAAAGACGCAAATACCTAGCACTAAAGACGCATGTATCATTCCTCAAAGACGCATGTAACAAACGCTGAACACGCAGGCGCCTTACATTAAAGGCGCATGAATCATTCCCCAAAGACGTACGTAACAAACGCTTAACACGCAGGCGCCTTACATCAAAGGCGCATGGATTCTTCCTCAAAGATGCATGCAGCAAACGCTGAACACGCAGGCGCCTTACTCTACGTTTGCGTGCCCAATACACTATGGATATCAGAGCCCTCGCCAGGGCGGCGGTTGTGGACTCGGGAGAGACCAATGAACTATTTATTCCAAATGACAACGACTTGCCCTTATGAGGCGCGCCGTACATCGCGTGAGTTCGCAATCGATGTTCAACATGTGCATGACGATAACTACGGCAACGGCCCAATCTTCGTGGGCAAAACACTAATTATCTTCATATTTGACTACGACAAGTGCATTAATGGATAGCTTAAGGTTCCTACGTTCTTGTAGTTAACAAATAAAAGAACAAAACAATATGACATTGAGATTATTACTGATTATTATTAAATAACTATGAGATTTAACCTTCCTCAGGAAGATTGTTTCATACCTCGAGCTCGCAGATACCTTACTGCAGAGAAACGTTGTTACTGCAATACTGGCCATTACTTTGGCGTTTTTGGCCCCAAAAAACGCTAGAAAGCATTTTTTTCGCGCTTTTTTCCATAACTCTGTTCAAAAGGGTCCATTTGGGAATCTAACAAGATATTGGGAATCAGCATCGTGTGCTCTTTTTTTCTGGAATAACACATGGCTCCCTCTTAAACAAGATATGTATGCAAAATTAGACAAGAAACAATCAACCCGAATCGCGATTTCGCAATCAAGGCATTTATGAGCGAATGTGTCCATGCTGTTACGCCTTAATGCTTTGTACAGGCCATAAAACGGCCAATGTCTCACCGTCGACTGCGTACCACGTGCTGCGCGACCGCACGCGCGTCGGAAGCAGACGGGTTTTGGCCGCCGCGCGACGTTCCGGCCGCCGCGCGGCGCCCTAAACTCGTCGCGCGACGGCCAAAACTCGTCTGCTTCCGACGCACGTGCGGTCGCGCAGCACGTGGTACGCAGTCGACGGTGAGACATTGGCCGTTTTATGGCCTGTACAAAGTATGCCAAATAGTGCAAATGCTAAAAGAGAGTACTCTCGATCCTGATTCCAAATATTTCTTCGGATTCTCAAATTGACCATCATGAACAGAGTTAAGGCAAAAGGGCGCCGGAAAACGCAAAAATTATGGCCTCATAGTGCTTTTCTAGACCCGTTTCTGTGCGTTTTTAACTCTAATGCGGCAGTGAGCTACCGATTGTTTTAATTTTCGACGAAATTAGGGAGACGATATTCACCGTGGACACGTAACTGTGCGTAACTGAATTTCGTATTTTCGTGAAGCGCGAATCGTAATTTAGCGAAAATGCGGAATTTATAGTGGACCTATACTTTTGCACTGCGCTCTATACCAGAAAGAATCAGGTTGCCTATGTAAGTTCAAACCGAATTTCAGGGCGTAAAATTGCGGATCGCACGAATTTCTATGTAATATGTGGATTTTGAGTTTTAGATTTGACGCCGACAAAGCGTTAAGGTACGCGCGGACGAGTATACTCGTCGTCTACAGCTCCGCGGTTTCTTTATTTTTCACGAACACCGCAAATACTTGAGAAGCCCAGGATGTGTGAAAGTCATGTCTAGGATCAATGTCCCGACTTCAGTAAGCACAAGACAGCAGTCGTACGCTACCGCCTTGTTTTGAAATATAGTTCGTAGAATCACGAACAAAATGAAAATCTGAGAAAGTTTCCTTATCAGCAAAACACATGAACTTATCGGGGAAAGGTGAAATGTAGTGGTTATCGACGAGAAATCAATCAGTTGTGAAAGACGCACTCGTCATAAACAATTTGAGTAGCTTTCTTGCGTCTAAACGGCTTGTTACTTGCGTCTTTGTGGTCTCTTCCGAAAGACGCACTTACCATACACGCCCACTCGTCTGTTACTTGCGTCTTTCATACGCGCAAGTGACAAGAAATGACGTTTTCGACCCTGTAAAGACGCATGTAACAAGGAATCGGGCTAATTAGACGCAACAACCTAGGCTGGAAAGTTCTGAGCATACGCACGCACTGATTGTCCTCATCAGATCGGAATTCCGGTGCGCAGGAATACCAGGCTGTTCAATAAGTTTTGTCGCTCGATAGGAAAAAACAATTTTATGGTTCAAAATACACTTTATTTTTCAGTATAATCTGCCTGAACATTAATACACTTGCTCCAGCGATCGTCCAATCTGTGGATCCCATCCCTGAAGTGAGAATCCGGAAGGTCTGTAAAATACGCTTCAACAGCCGTTATGGACGGGATCATACTTCTCGCGACCAGCGACGGCGACAATGCATATCCGGCATATTGATTTTTGGTCGATATTGATGGTAAACATTGCGTCGCGTCGCTCGTCGCTGGAAGTATGATCCCGGTCTGTGACCTCTTCAATTGATGAAAAACGCTTTCCATGCAAGAATTTTCTGCGTTCTGGAAACAAATGAAAGTCGCTGGGGGCCAGATCTGGTGAATACGGGGGATGTTCAAACAATTCGAACTTTAATTCATGGGTTTTAGCCATTGTCAAAATGTTCTTGTGACACGGCTTATTGCCCTGATAAAAAAAGGATCTTTTTCTTCTTCAAACCGAAACTTTTTTCACTAATTCTTTCCTTCAACTGGTCCAAAAGGTTGCAGTAATATTCAGAATTAATGATTTTACCAGTTTGCAAGTATTCCACAAACAAATTCCTTTCGCATCCCAAAAAACTGATGCCATAACCTTCTTTGCCGATTTCCGGACATGAACTCGTTTCGAAGCCGAACAACCAGGTTCACACCACTCTTTAGCCTCTTGTTTTGATTCAGGATCATGGTGATAGACCCTAGTGATGAATCGACGCACGAAAGCCACTTTATCTTTTTTAAAACGCTCCAAATGTTGCTGAGAAACTTGCGTTCGAATGTGTTTTTGTTCCATTGTTAGCGAATGCGGCACCCATTGTGCACACAGCTTCCTTAGACCCAAAATTTATTTTAAAATATGGCTCACACTGCCTAATAAGATGTGTAGAGTCTTTTCTCAATCTCTCTTAGTCAATCGACGATCTTCCAAAACCATATTCTGTATTTTGGCTATAATTTCTGGTGTTGATGCGCTTTTTGGACGTCCTCCACGTGGATCGTCTTCAAGGCTTGTACAACCACGTTTAAATTCAGCAGCCCACCTTTCTACTGTTCTGATTGTAGGTGAGCAATCATTATGCACTTTTAACATTCGTTCGTGAAATTCTTTTAGTGCTACACCTTCCAAAGATAAGACCTTTATCACTGCACGACATTCAATTTTTTCCATTGCTGTGACACGGCGACACTAAATGGCTTGTAAACAACGAATGAATTCACAGAAAAAAAAATTGAAATGAAACTTCACATACGTTCATATGAAGAGTGTACCAACAAAACAAAAAAAAATTGGGCTAGTAGCAACGCATTCTCTTATCGAACGACAAAACCTATTGAACAACCTGGTACATAGAAAGCGGCTGTCGCACAACGCAGCGCGATAATAGCGCCAGGACAATAATACAACATGCCGGGATCCAGTGGTCATTGCACGACCATCTCAGAGTCGTGTCTGCAGAAGCGGTTGTCCGTAACTGCGGACCGAATTTCGTTCCTATAGGGGTCTGCAGAGTTGCAGCGACCCGTGAGTGGTCGCCGAGCGTCAACACTGACGAGACGGCAGAAATTTTTTGCAAAATTATCGTAGCGGTGTCGGTTGCCGCAAGCTGGCAGTGAGGTCAATCGCTCCAGCCGCGAAGCGGCTGGAGAGGTTTGGTTTTGCCTGGCACTTGTGATCACTTAGATTTTGGTAAAGTAGTTAATAAAACCTGTAAAACAAATTTTGTAGAGATTTCCTTCTGGATATAAGTGAGAGAGTATAGAAGACACCCGCTGACAAAATTTGAGCCAAATCGATTGAAAATTAACAAAGTTAGATCGGCGGAAGCTTAGCTAAAATTCGCGTTTTTTCTTGTAACGCGTCCCTCGTGTCCTGTTCCTCGTTCCTCGTCCCTCGTTCCTCGTTCGCGCCACTAGCCACTGCCAGTGGTCGCAGGCTATCAGTACATAGGGCATCTGATGACGTCATCAGGGTGTCATGTAAAGTACATAGGGCATCTGATGACGTCATCAAGATGTCATGTAAAGTACATAGGGCATCTGATGACGTCATCAAGATGTCATGTAAAGTACATAGGGCATCTGATGACGTCATCAGGGTGTCATGTAAAGTACATAGGGCATCTGATGACGTCATCAAGATGTCATGTAAAGTACATAGGGCATCTGATGACGTCATAAGGGTGTCACGTAAAGTACATAGGGCATCTGATGACGTCATCAGGGTGTCATGTAAAGTACATAGGGCATCTGATGACGTCATCAGGGTGTCATGTAAAGTACATAGGGCATCTGATGACGTCATCAGGGTGTCATGTAAAGTACATAGGGCATCTGATGACGTCATCAGGGTGTCATGTAAAGTACATAGGGCATCTGATGACGTCATCAGGATGTCATGTAAAGTACATAGGGCATCTGATGACGTCATCAGGGTGTCATGTAAAGTACATAGGGCATCTGATGACGTCATCAGGGTGTCATGTAAAGTACATAGGGCATCTGATGACGTCATCAGGGTGTCATGTAAAGTACATAGGGCATCTGATGACGTCATCAGGGTGTCATGTAAAGGACATAGGGCATCTGATGACGTCATCAGGTGTCATGTAAAGTACATAGGGCATCTGATGACGTCATCAGGGTGTCCTGTAAAGTACATAGGGCATCTGATGACGTCATCAGGGTGTCATGTAAAGTACATAGGGCATCTGATGACGTCATCAGGATGTCATGTAAAGTAGATTGGGCATCTGATGACGTCATGACGGTGTCATGTAAAGGACATAGGGCATCTGATGACGCCATCAGGTGTCATGTAAAGTACATAGGGCATCTGATGACGTCATCAAGGTGTCATGTAAAGTACATAGGGCATCTGATGACGTCATAAGGGTGTCATGTAAAGTACATAGGGCATCTGATGACGTCATCAGGGTGTCATGTAAAGTACATAGGGCATCTGATGACGTCATCAGGATGTCATGTAAAGTACATAGGGCATCTGATGACGTCATCAAGGTGTCATGTAAAGTACATAGGGCATCTGATGACGTCAAAAGGGTGTCATGTAAAGTACATAGGGCATCTGATGACGTCATCAGGGTGTCATGTAAAGTACATAGGGAATCTGATGACGTCATCAGGATGTCATGTAAAGTACATAGGGCATCTGATGACGTCATCAGGATGTCATGTAAAGTACATAGGGCATCTGATGACGTCATCAAGGTGTCATGTAAAGTACATAGGGCATCTGATGACGTCATCAGGGTGTCATGTAAAGTACATAGGGCATCTGATGACGTCATCAGGGTGTCATGTAAAGTACATAGGGCATCTGATGACGTCATCAGGGTGTCATGTAAAGTACATAGGGCATCTGATGACGTCATCAGGGTGTCATGTAAAGTACATAGGGCTTCTGATGACGTCATCAGGATGTCATGTAAAGTACATAGGGCATCTGATGACGTCATCAGGGTGTCATGTAAAGTACATAGGGCATCTGATGACGTCATCAGGATGTCATGTAAAGTACATAGGGCATCTGATGACGTCATCAGGATGTCATGTAAAGTACATAGGGCATCTGATGACGTCATCAGGATGTCATGTAAAGTACATAGGGCATCTGATGACGTCATCAGGATGTCATGTAAAGTACATAGGGCATCTGATGACGTCATCAGGGTGTCATGTAAAGTACATAGGGCATCTGATGACGTCATCAGGATGTCATGTAAAGTACATAGGGCATCTGATGACGTCATCAGGATGTCATGTAAAGTACATAGGGCATCTGATGACGTCATCAGGATGTCATGTAAAGTACATAGGGCATCTGATGACGTCATCAGGATGTCATGTAAAGTACATAGGGCATCTGATGACTTCATCAGGATGTCATGTAAAGTACATAGGGCATCTGATGCCGTCATCAGGATGTCATGTAAAGTACATAAGGCATCTGATGACGTCATCAGGGTGTCATGTAAAGTAGATAGGGCATCTGATGACGTCATCAGGATGTCATGTAAAGTACATAGGGCATCTGATGACGTCATCAGGATGTCATGTAAAGTACATAGGGCATCTGATGACGTCATCAGGGTGTCATGTAAAGTAGATAGGGCATCTGATGACGTCATCAGGATGTCATGTAAAGTACATAGGGCATCTGATGACGTCATCAGGATGTCATGTAAAGTACATAGGGCATCTGATGACGTCATCAGGATGTCATGTAAAGTACATAGGGCATCTGATGACGTCATCAGGATGTCATGTAAAGTACATAGGGCATCTGATGACGTCATCAGGATGTCATGTAAAGTACATAGGGCATCTGATGACGTCATCAGGATGTCATGTAAAGTACATAGGGCATCTGATGACGTCATCAGGATGTCATGTAAAGTACATAGGGCATCTGATGACGTCATCAGGATGTCATGTAAAGTACATAGGGCATCTGATGACGTCATCAGGATGTCATGTAAAGTACATAGGGCATCTGATGACGTCATCAGGGTGTCATGTAAAGTACATAGGGCATCTGATGACGTCATTAGGGTGTCATGTAAAGTACATAGGGCATCTGATGACGTCATCAGGTGTCATGTAAAGTACATAGGGCATCTGATGACGCCATCAGGTGTCATGTAAAGTACATAGGGCATCTGATGACGTCATCAGGGTGTCATGTAAAGTACATAGGGCATCTGATGACGTCATCAGGATGTCATGTAAAGTACATAGGGCATCTGATGACGTCATCAAGGTGTCATGTAAAGTACATAGGGCATCTGATGACGTCATAAGGGTGTCATGTAAAGTACATAGGGCATCTGATGACGTCATCAAGATGTCATGTAAAGTACATAGGGCATCTGATGACGTCATCAGGGTGTCATGTAAAGTACATAGGGCATCTGATGACGTCATCAGGGTGTCATGTAAAGTACATAGGGCATCTGATGACGTCATCAGGGTGTCATGTAAAGTACATAGGGCATCTGATGACGTCATCAGGATGTCATGTAAAGTACATAGGGCATCTGATGACGTCATCAGGGTGTCATGTAAAGTACATAGGGCATCTGATGACGTCATCAGGTGTCATGCAAAGTACATAGGGCCTTTGATGACGTCATCAGGGTGTCATGTAAAGTACATAGGGCATCTGATGACGTCATCAGGATGTCATGTAAAGTACATAGGGCATCTGATGACGTCATCAGGATGTCATGTAAAGTACATAGGGCATCTGATGACGTCATCAGGGTGTCATGTAAAGTACATAGGGCATCTGATGACGTCATCAGGGTGTCATGTAAAGTACATAGGGCATCTGATGACGTCATCAGGGTGTCATGTAAAGTACATAGGGCATCTGATGACGTCATCAGGGTGTCATGCAAAGTACATAGGGCATCTGATGACGTCATCAGGGTGTCATGTAAAGTACATAGGGCATCTGATGACGTCATCAGGATGTCATGTAAAGTACATAGGGCATCTGATGACGTCATCAGGATGTCATGTAAAGTACATAGGGCACCTGATGACGTCATCAGGGTGTCATGTAAAGTACATAGGGCATCTGATGACGTCATCAGGGTGCCATGTAAAGTACATAGGGCATCTGATGACTTCATCAGGGTGTCATGTAAAGTACATAGGGGATCTGATGACGGCATCAGGTGTCATGTAAAGTACATAGGGCATCTGATGACGTCATCAGGGTGTCATGTAAAGTACATAGGGCATCTGATGACGTCATCTGGACGTCGTGCCAAGGTCGTGCCAAGTGCATAAAGCATATGGTGACGTCATCAGGACGTCGTGCCAAGGTGGTGCCAAGTGCATAGGGCATCTTCTGACGTCATCAGGACGTCGTGGGAAGTGAGTAGCGCTTCATTTGTAGCGTGCGCAACAAGTTTGTTGCTCACTGATTATTATAGCAATCCATGCTATTCGAAAAATATTGAAGATTTTCAGAGATATTACTTCGTAATATCAATAAAGTGAACAATTCTATCAAAAAGGGTCTCCCAAGCAAAGAGGTTTGGTTGGCGTCAGAAACGTTCCAACAAAAGGGAACAATAGGTAAGTAGAATGAGGAGAGTCTGCAAAAAGTGAACAATATTTTCTCAGACTGATTTTCCTGGCCGATACTTCTTAACAGCAAAAACAAACCGTTGTGGTATTTCACGAGGAAGAGTTCAGTGGTTTCCAAGTATGGACTTCTATTCGTTGACGAGATTATTTAAAAAAATATTCTCATTAGATGCTGCACTTTGGTTTCGCTTCTCGTAGCAGCTGGAGCTAACCGTCCGTCTGTGTTTTTGGCATCATCTTCTATTCTGATGGTAAGTATTAGGTTTACATGCACATACTTTTTAACGGTTCTCGTGTAGTCAAGACCATGTTTGGAACCACAGAGGGCTTCCGTGTAGAACACCGCAACGGTTTGTTTTTGCTGTTAAGAAGTATCGGCCAGGAAAATCAGTCTGAGAAAATATTGTTCACTTTTTGCAGACTCTCCTCATTCTACTTACCTATTGTTCCCTTTTTGTTGGAACGTTTCTAACGCCAACCAAACCTCTTTTGCTTGGGAGACCCCTTTTTGATAGAATGCTTTATTAAGTCCTGTCATGAGCGAGAGTCATGACTTTCATCACAAATCGCACCAGCATTGAAGCAACGGCATTGGCCGTCGTACGAACAGCTGCCGGGCGTCAGTCGCAGCGACGTGTCGCGGAGGGCTGACATACTGCAAATATGCAGAAGACACTCTGCAGACAACTTATGAGGACGGTATGTACTGATAAAATCCAGTGCCCTCTTTGGGGCGTCTCTTTGTTGCCTGTGAAGGAGCCATTGTTTTTTGTCGAGAATTCTGGCTAGATCCCACATTTTCACAGCATCAATCATAGCAGCAAAGAAGAAGCATAAGACAAAAAACGTACCCGAATCAGTTTCTTCTTCTTTTCATAATACTCAACAACGGGAGCGGTAGCCTCCACAAATGTCTTCAGGCGCTTCTTGATGGTTTCCATATTGTCATCAGCGCGTCCACTGTAGCATCAATATAAACAACGTCAATAGAATTATTTAAAAATCTCAACGTCGATCAACAAATTATCATAGTACTTTACCTAGTCTTTGCCCTATGCAAGAGACGCTGGACTAGAACGTCCTCCTTCACGTCGAAAAAGATGACAGACTTTGCTTCTTGAATCTGAACATACACTTTATCATCGAAATAGTTGGTATGGTATGTTGGTATGGTGTCTCTACAGCAACCAACCTCGCTTTCGAACTGCTGTCCTTGCTTTACATCTCGTGGATAACCATCTATCAAGAACCCCTTAGACCCTTTGGAAACAGCCATTATCATTGCCTCCTTCACTAAGTCTAACACCACTTCCTAAATATGGTAAAAGTCACTTGATAATTCGCTCATAGACATGTCTAGAGTATTTTCAAAGAGCTCTGCATTTTGAAGCTGCTTCTGTGTCTCATCGTCTTTATTAGCAATTCTATTTCGTCAGGATCGAACTCCGTAACTGGTAGCCGTTCAGAATAGAGGGCTCTTTAGAAGTGCCCCAGAAATTATGAAATGTTGCTCGAAAATAAGAGTAGTGTACATAGTATGAGAATTCACGCACTAGCGGAACTAGTTCGCCGGCTTCCATAATTTTAGTTAATCGAGCACCTCTAGGAGAACCGGATTTCACCTGAAAACAGAATATTCAAGAAAAACTAATAATAAATCTCTGTTATCGTTTCGCAATAATCAACAAAAATAAGTACTACATATTAAACTTTGCCCTCGGACAAGATCGAATAATTCGATCTACAATTTTTTTTATCAGAATGATTTGAGCTATCTTTGGTTCCTACAGACCAACTCATCACAAAAGTTCTCATAATTGATGCTAAAATGAAATCGTTCAAATTTATAGGAGTATGTTTACCTTTTATTCGACAAAAATCGAATATTCAAGTTTATTCAACCTTTTTCCGCAGAACTGGTGATCTTGATGTTATGGATGCGTGGAATTCTACTCTCGCATCAATTAAGCCACCGTCATCGTTGGCCAAACGGCTGTGGCCATCATGGTTGACAAGCAACTAAATCATGCAAATCGGGTGTGAAAGTCCATTTGTTGTGGCCGGATTGACCACACCTGGGCCGTCCATGGCCGTCACGGCCGAAACGCACGTAATACAAAGCTAACTGTGATTGAAAATTACCTCCGATGTGGCCGGCTTGAGACCGCCTTTTCCGGCCGGCTCCAGCTGTGGCCGTCCCGATTGACATGAATGAATCGCTCACTGAAGTAGGAAATCTGGTACTGATTAAGATCTCTTGTTGGGAGGGGTCTATCCGCCCATTTTCTCGCAGTCGGCCTATCACGGCAGCCTGCGCTGCTCCAGTTACAGGTCAGCGCCAGGAAGGTGGGCGGGTAACCCCATCTCAGCAAGGGATCTAAATAGGAACAGGAAATCTCATCGTTCAGCTCTAGTATGCCGCGGTGAACAATGAATCCATAATGCGAACACAAATGCAGCAACGGGTGATGCAGTTGCACTGCGTTATCGATTGGGATACAGCCGAGCACTAGGTACAGAACAGGACGGCTCAGTCCTGCTTTCGATGGACTATGACGGAGGTCTTATAAGAACTTCACGCCTGAATTGGTTTTTGGAAACCGCAGGCAGCTCAAACCATTCTGATATGGGCGCGAATGATTGATGAAGCGGATTGTTCGATTTTTTCCGAGAACGAAGTATGCAATATATATGCCCATACTATCCTCCGTTTCCAAGTAAAATTTATTTCCGTTCATCAAGTGCGTCTGCGCGCGTACGCTGCGTCTCCTTCTACCCACACTTTCTCGCTCTTTCTACCCTCGCTCCGCACAAGCGCGGGAGGGAACAGAGTAAATTTGGTCCGGGGACCGGATTCATCAACGCGGCAGTGCTGGGTAGGGGTGAAGGCGTCCGCACATTTGATGATCTCAGGTAAAACTATGTAGTTGTCGAGAATCGGTCGACAATCGATAAGTTGTCCAGAAAGTTGGTAAGGATTGTCTAGAATTCCGGGATTCGCAGTATTTGTCGAGAATTGCGGCCGATTTGTTCGGGATTTCGGAGAAAGTTGTCGAGAATTCGGGGAAACGAGTTTTTTTCCGAGAATCCTGACAGATTTCTCGACAACTCCTTCCGAAATTGAGGATATGTTTTGAGTAATTCGAAAATTTCCCAAGAATTCAGGCCATCACTTCAGACTCCTCTTTACACCACATTCTTCAAACGTTGCAGCTGCTGTTTTTGTTATTTTCTTTTCGTGTGGGTCCTCTGTGGTTTTTTTTCTTTTCTTCTCTATTCTTCTATCTGGTTATCAATTATAATGTATTTAGCCGATTTCTTGAATATCAAACTCGTTTTTTTTTATTTTCATCTTCTGAAAATTGCGAACATACCAAAACATGGGATTTTCAAGTAAGAGAATTTTGAAAGTTTTCGAGCTTTCAGCTACTGATCTTTTTTTCGATGATCGGTAGTTGCAGCAGTCGGATTTAAAGTATATTATTCAAGAAGTTACCCAAAAAGTATTAGAGCAACGTTTGAAATTGAGAATGTTTATTCGAATAGATCTCGAGTGATTCAGTTCTGACCCAAATATGCAACTCTAAACCTTGCAATAGTTGTTTAGCATTATGTTGGTGTACAATATTTGGACTTCCGGTGTGTACACACCTGCAGCCAGCAGTTTGGCCGCTGGCTGCAGGTGTGATAACCCCGGAAGTCGACAATTTTGAAAACTAGGAGCCACGAGAGTAGGATATTTGAGTCCATCGTGGTCAATTTACCCTATATATATATATATAAACTTTCACCGCCTGAGATGAAGGCTGAACACCGCTATAGAACATTGTCTCACACCTTTCTCAGGTGTGGTCCCCCGGAAGTCGAGAATTTAGAAAACTAGGAGTTACGAGAGTAGGATATTTGAGTCCAGCGTGGTCGATTTACTCTCTGCTCAAACTTTCACCGTCTTGAGTAATTCAGAAGACCGCTATACTGATAGCGCACTGGTGCTGGGCAAGGCCAACAGCGGCCCATGTTGAGCGATTTTGTAGACCCACAGCATATGCGATGCACAGTTTGCCTCTCCCAAACGTCCATAGAGCGAGCCAAGTCGGGAATTCGCCCAAACAAAGCTCTGTGAAGCCAGTTTCGTGGGTTTCACCGACCGTTGTAATCAACGGTTGGGCAGGAAACCCAATTTTGGTAAGTAAATATAGTTGTTTATGTTTATAACTGTGTATTAAATTTCGAGAATCAGGCCAGAAGTTGTCGAGAATTGGGCGAAAATTGTCCAGAATGCTCTAGAGTCTGCGAAAGTTGTCCTGCATTCGTACGCCTGCAGGACAACTTTTCGTCCGATTCTCGACAACCAGTTTTACCTAAGATTACCCTGCAAACGCGGAAAATCGCTAACCGACAGCGACCTTGGCCTACCCAGCTGGGGCAGCTACGACACAAATCGGGTAGAAGACCTTTTGCCTTCACAGGATAATCATCAAACGTGCCGACGCCTTCACCCCACCCAACGACACGCGTTGATGAATCCATCCCCGGAACCGGAGGATACATACCTCATCTCTGAGAAGATCACCTGAGGAAAGATGCGATAGACCATATTTCGCAACGATTTTGTCACATTGTGTGCCTTTTCCAGAACCAGGTCCGCCTGGAAATTTGAGGATCTTGTTTAGGTGGCATAATATTATAAGCATTTAGTAACCAGTCCACAATCTGTTAGCTCCGAACATGCATTAAAGGCATCGTTCGCGCTGAAACCCAATTTCCATTTTCAGGCTCAATTTCACGAGTGAGCCTGGTACACCACACCGGTGAGGTTCGGCGCGTCAAAAACGTCTGGTTATGAGATTGGGAGTGGTTTAAGATGCGCATCCTCCACCAGTTCTCACCATTCATCTAGCACCTTAAAACAGAATGTTCGTGCGACCGTCGAACAACATAAAAACAGTGACGGCAGAAACTCCACATGCAGAAAAACTTCAAAAATGACAGTGACGAGGCCTCCAGAGGCAGAAAAATTCATATTTACAATGTCTCTGGACCTGCTTGGGTCTCTCTTACGCCCGAGGTTCGTATTTAGATCAAAGAGGCACCTATTTGGCCCGCTCCGGAATAACATCAGGTTAGTTGCGATACCCAGGCTGACCTCTTCACCAGCGATGGCAGTACACACTCCTTCAATTCCATATCACAGACAATTGTTGCTTCTCTCGAGTTTTCCCTTACTACACTGACAAAACAAATGCGTAAAGACAGAGGGTGATGGCAAAACTGCTAAATATATGGATAAAAGTATACATGTTTCCTTCTTCAGTTACCTGTCAGAGGCTCTGTGCTTGCCCAGTGAACAGCTTAGGGATGATTTTTTGATACTCACGGTTTCAAGACTTAACCAAGAAGTTATTTTATGTTTGATGGAAACTCTTCGATTTGGCTCTGCAGCTCAATAATCCTTTCCGTTTATTGATCATGTTGTATTTGTTGCACCTGTTGATGTTATTGCTATCCTTGATAACCTTAGCCGCTTTTTTTTCGTTGTGTAGTCTTGAGCATGTTGAGTGCATATAATGAATAAATAAATAAATAAATAAATATGCTCCGATTAACTTTTGTTCAACAAATGAAGCGTTTTCATGGACCCTTTCGACATGTTCGTTCACTAGAGAGGCCAAGGTACACAAAAAAAACATGGAAGAACAATATACGGTTTTCTGCGCGTACGATACCTTCAAAGGCAGGGTTCGCGACAAAAACGACTCTTGAGCTCCAATGTAGATTTGGTCACCACAAATGTAAAAATAAGTGAAAAAACCCGGAAATTCGCTGGAAAAACGCTCAAAAACGCAGTGTATCGGCTAATTACCGGTGTCGGCCGGCCCCCTAGTTGACGAGATTTTCATTTATGCTTGCTTGTCCGCCTTTTATTTTGCTGCTAAAGTGGTCAGTAGTCCCCAGAAATGCTTAAAAACTACTTCAGAAGCAAAATCAAAGTTGACAAAACAGGCTTTTACGCAAATCTCGATAATGGGGGGGGGCGGGAGGACACCAAGCAATAACTTGTTCCTGAGCGTTTTTTCTCACATTTTTTACTTGTTTTCCTTTCTGTGATAGCCAGATCTACCATTCCCTGGGTATAGCACACCGACCGATTTTATCGAGAACCCTGCATTTAAAGACCAAACGAAAAAACGTGGCTCCATTTCCAACTGCCTTAACTATGTATAAAGGGGAGACGCCAGTCAGTCGCGGTATTTGGCCCTCAACGCATCGCATTTCAACCACGATCAGAGACTGCGCTGACCGCGTCGTGTGCCGATGTTCTGGCCGCGTCGCGTTTCCGTGTGCCGGCCTCGAATGACTCCATTCCAAGAATTTCGGAGAATACGTGTAAATTTTTCATTACAATACAGGGACTGTTATTGGGATGTATTGGGTTGATGCATAATTATGGAACGTTTTTTAAAACGTTTTTCTTAGGTAAACATTAGCTTTTTGTCCTCAATATTTCTAAAAAAAATAATCCATAATACTTAGTTAAAAATGCGTCTCGAAATTCACACTCATCATGGCCATATTATGCTCTACCACTACGAGAAAGGACGGACCGCAGCCCAGTCATTTCGCGATCTCAACGAACTTTTTGGCGAAGAAACAACTACTGATAGTGCAGTACGGAAGTGGTTTTGCTCGCTTCAAATCAAATGGCAGAAGGACAAAGATAAATTGGATAAAGATAATTAATTAAGATTTGGAGGATAAAGAAGGAAGAGGTCGGCCTTCGTATTTTGATGATCAAGCACTTCTGAAAGCCGTGAAAGAGCACGAAAACCTGACAACGCGAATGCTGGCTGAAGACTTTATTGTAAATCAATCAACTATCGTTCGACGCCTGAAGAAGCTTGAAAAGGTAAGGAAATTAGCCGGATGGATGGCCCACGCGCTCTCCGACAACAACAAAGCTGAACGCGTTAAAATTTTCACCGATTAACTGCAGCGAAACGAACAAATACAATTTTTGAACAAACATGTCACTGGGGATGGGTCATGGCTTCTCTTCAGAAACGTTAAAAAAAGAAGTTCTGCGTTCCGCCCGAAGAAATACAACCGCACTGCGAGGAGACTATTTGGTGTGTGTAGTAGGGCAGAAGCGACTTGGATGACTTGGTGGCCGATGTCAAAGCGTGGATTGCCGCCAAAAATCGTGACTTCTTCGCAGTGGAATCGACCGACTGCCAAGCAAATGGGAAACAGTTCTTGAAATGGGTGGTGACTATGCTCTCGAATGGTCATTTTAACATGTTTTGATCAAATGTTGTTTTTGTTGTTGTTGAATAAAAATATTTCACAAAAAAACGTTCCATAATTATGCATCAACCCAATATAATATTTCATCACAGAAACACCTGAAGCGATTTCAGATAGAAGCAGCTGCTCGAAATCCTGACGTGAATGCAAAACATGCCTCTCTCCTTCAAATGCTGGATTCATCCGGTGGGCGAATTTTCGACTTGGGCGGTACGAACTGTCCCATATATACTTGGGCAAAATGGTCAAAATTTTCGAATTTCGAATAATATTCGAAAACGAAAATTTTCGAATTTCGAATATTATTCGAGAACGAAAATTTTCGAATTTCGAATTTCAAATCCAGATTTTCGAATTTCAAGTTTTCGAATATATTCGAAAACCCGATTTTTCGAATTTCGAATTTTCGAAAATCCAAATTTTCGAATTACCGAATATTTTTTTCTCGAATTTTCGAATAAATTGCAATTTTTTGACAGATTTTCGGGGTTTCCAAATAATATTCGACTTGTCATACACAACGACTGAACAAATAAGGAAGTGGATCAGCAAGCACCCGCCAAGAAAAGAAAAGCTAACAGAGAAACAATATTTTTATTCGTCTTCAACCACTATTGTTAAAAAAAAACAACTAGTGCATTGCACAAAATCAAAAGTGCGACAAGTAGTCGAGATCGTTGCATCTACACGTTTTTATAACTTCATTTTTTACCTTGCACACTTTTCTGCTTGTTTACATTTTGAAACACTTTATCATTACAGTCACATATCATATTTCAATCACCATTATGGAATTTTTATTTTCTACAAATCATTGTTGTCATCCATTTACAAATCTGTATTTTTCTTCAATGCTTTCCCTTTACACTGCCTGCTCATATATTGCGCCACTTTGCAATTACAGCAGCTGATAAAAAAAAACAATCTTTCAACTTTCTTTATGAAATCACGAGTGGGTTAACACTTAATCCGCTATTTGAACAATCAATATTGGGGCCTTGGTTGAGCTCCAGGACTCTTCTGCACGAGCTTTGCTGGCGTCATCAAAGATGGAGGTGCGAGCGCAGATAATTAGGTGTGAACGAAGGTGCAAACCACGCTAATGACGGGCTCCCTAATTAGACTCGTACAGATGTATACGGATCCGTACTCTCCTCAGAAGACCACTTCTCAATGGAAGTGGTTGAGCCACGAATTGTTGTCCGCTCAATTTATTCCAAATGACGAATAAATCGAATAAATCCATACACAAGTATTCGAATTTCGAATATTATTCGAGAGCCTGTTTTTGAAATATTCGAATTTCGAATATTATTCGAGAGCCTGTTTTTGAAATATTCGAATTTCGAATATTATTCGAGAGCCTGTTGTTGAAATATTCGAATTTCGAATATTATTCGAGAGCCCGTTTTTGAAATATTCGAATTTCGGATAATATTCGAGAGCCGGTTTTTGAAATATTCGAATTTCGAATATTATTCGAAAACGAAAATTTGCGAATTTTGAATGATTCAAAATTCGAAAAATCATTCGAATAATTTGCGAATAATATAATTCGGTCCGAAGTATAGTCCCATATGAAGCGTTAACTGATAATGCACACAAAAAAACATTTTGAGTTTAAATTCTTCCACGAGCACAAAGCGATCATGTGAGAACTCACACGTACGAACCTATGCTTACCAACGATGAAGAATATTGGAACGTTTGCTTTCTTCAGAGGAACCAAGTCAATTTTCTTCCTTTCCAATGTCAGATCGGCCAATCTGCAACTAATTCTTGTGGATAATTTCATTCAATGGGCCTACTGCAACTGATTGCAAGTTGCCTAACCTACAGAGAATGCAGAAAACTCCAGATTAAGGATGTTTGCTTTCTTTACAGCCGATGATAATTTTGAAGTAAGCTACGATTTGTTGAAAGGCCCCCTTTAACGTCTAAGAATACTGCAAATCCTGGAGATTTCATCAATTTAGCGTCGTCATACCATAGCCGAATTACGATTATAGAAAACGGTACATACAGAGGTTTTTTCCTGGTCTCTCATTTGCTTCCAAGCATTGTCAACTCAATGACTAGTTAAAGGCAGTGTCCACGATAAATTTCTTCTTCAGTTTTCCGTCGGAAATCGAAAGGCCGGGGTCTCATTGGAGTAGTAGGGGTTAAAGAACGAACAAAAACGAGTCCGAAAGAGCTTTATTCGGCTCCGAAATCCGCTCGCGCCAGCCCTTTCCGCTCGCGGTCGAGTTTTCCGGGAAACATTTGGTCCGCTTCTTCATTAGCATTGGAGCGCGAGCGCGGTTGAGTTATTGGAGCGCATCTGCACACACTGTCTACTTGAGGCCTATGCCCGCGCAACTCATCCACTGTTGAAATAAGGCTTTCAAGAAGAAAAGCTGATTTTCGATGCTTCGCAGTGTTTTTCATGATTCTTTCTTCATTGGTGAAACAGTCAGACTCTATAACTTCGTTTTCTGGTGGAAACTCGAAAACGATTTTTATTGTGGACGCCGCCTCTAAATAAGTTCGATGAAGCTTCCACGAGGTAGTATGATAAATTCACTGATCCACACTTCGGCAGTTACGCTCTCCTCGGAGTATGAAGCAATTAGATTTAGCAATAATCAAATGTCGAAGCGTTTAACTCCGCAGAATTTCGAGCAAAGTATTTCAAACAGACAGTTAAAAGAAAGCTAGTCTAATGAAAATGAGCATTCTCCGAACCCTCGGATACCAGGTTTTCACTACTTACCCACGATACCCCGGTAAATTTGATAACGCAAGATGCTAAGCCTTTCAGATAACACCGGTCGGATTGAAGGCGCTAAAAGTCTCCCCGGGCTTATCGCGTGAGCCTGGCAGGTGGATGACGTTGAGCAGAAGTCTCGCCGGACAGAACGAGGGAGATGTGATTTTGTCGATCGGATTACAGGCAGCACTAGAAACGCGGTCGGGTCGCGGGTGTATAACGGTTCATGTTTCGCAAGTCTCCTAACCCGAAGCATGTGAGTCTGTCCACGTAAGAATCGAGATAGATCGGAATACAGAAAAAATGTTGCCGTTTTTAAAATTTATATCGCTAGAGCACCTCAAAAAACTCAGTTGCTAGCTTCTAGAATTTTCCGAAAACTTTTTCAATTTTTTTTTCTAAAAATTCAAAGTTGGGCATTTTTCAAACATTCCTTTGCCTAGATCCTCAATGGAATTCAATTCCTGTGATAAAAAAAAATTCGTCATGGGTTTTCAACTATGAGGAATCGATAAGCATTATCGGATTTTTCGAAATCGCGCCCAGTAAGAAAAATATAATAATTTTAATTTCTCTGAGCCCAGATAGAGGCTATGCTCAAAAGATGCGCCGTAGTCGTTTTGCTTTTTAAAAATAAAAATCGGGAATCGAATGTCAAAAACAACTTCATTTTCTCGATCGAATGACGCTCGCAGTCGGAAAACCGTCGAGGAAGAGACCGCTAAAGCATTCCATCACGCGCGAAATGGCTACAGCAGTAGCTGAATATGAGGAATCGATTGAAATATTATTTGAAATGAGGCTGCGTTATCCCTTTCAGATCATGACATTATACTTTTGGTATACTAAAACCTCTTTTTCATTTACTATACCTACTAAGAACAAGGCGAAGGGGTTCAATACACCCTAAGGTAGCGTGAGGTGGTGCTTGGTAGCTTATGGGATGAACATCGTATACAGTTCAGAGAGAAACGGAATAGAAACGCTCTATCATAGACATTCGACGCTAGATAGCTTTTGAATAGTAGAGTAATTTGAATATCGTATCCTCAGAGCACCCCCAATGAATGAAAAACTTGAGATAACCATTTTTGAAAATTCCCGAACGAGTGAATCTTTTGGATATAGCCTTTCTCAATTTACCTAATGATTTCTTTCTGGAATACCGCGGTTACAACCAATTTGAATGAATAAATAAATTCAAAATACTGTTCTCTTCGCTTCCAATAAATATTCGGAACACTTATCTGAAGTTTGAAGCGAACATTCGAGTTTTCGAGAAACCGAATAAATGATTTGTTAAATGAATCGATATTTTAGAAGAATCGAAAAATTCACTCACATAAGGCCCTAGTTATATATCGGCGATTCGGTGCCGCTGGTTTTCGCGGGACGTCTGCGATTGGTTAGATTTCGAAAGTGACCAATAGCAGACATGCGGCGGAAGCCAGCGGCGGCGAAACGCTGGTGTATAACTAGGGCCTAAAAGTGCAACGGCGCAAGCGGCGGCAGAGACAGCGATTCCGAAGTGCTAAGACTCGATTCATTCGTGTAACCAAATCAGACGCCTTTTTTTCAAAACTTCGATTCGTCTAAAAATTTCAAGTATTCCGTTTTTCGAATATCCTATTCAATCGAAAACTCATGTTATTCTGTTAACGAATACTTGGGTTATTCGGAAAACTGGAACATTATATTTTTCGAATATTCGGCCGATTTCGGGCAATGTTCACACATGTTCAGAAATCATTCTGGAAAACATAAATCGAAAACTCGAATACTCGCTTCAACATTCGGAAGAATGTTCCGAATATCCATTCGGACCGAACAGAGAACAGCATTTAGAATTTATTGATTTATTCAAAATTGTTGAAAATGCGGTATTCCAGAAAAAAATTTTGGTAAATTGAGAAAGGTTACTGTGCTTATCGGGGACAAATTCCGGTCCGCAATCGCGTCTCGACACGCTTTGCAACCGCACGCGCTCGAGTCAGTTAGGTTTCCAACGCCAGAGCCGACTCGATTTGGCTTTTTTACACAATTTTCTCCAATTTTTCTTAGTTTCCAGTTTCCGAAACTCACCTGAAGTCATCAGATCGGCGACTGCGGTGCTGGAAGTTCTTCTGACTCGGGAGCTTGCGGTCGCAAAGCGTGTCGAGACGCAATTGCGGACCGGAATTTGGCCCAGATAAGCACAGTATATTCGAAAAATTCACTAATTCGGGAATTTCCAGAAATGGTTATCCAAAGTTTTCATTCATCGGGGGTGCTCTAAGAAAACGATATTCAAATTACATTCATTCAAAAGCTACGTAGAGCCAAAAGTCTATGATAGAGCGTTTCTATTCCGTTTCTCTTCGAACTTTATACCATGTTCATCCCGCAAGCTACCAAGCACCAACTTACGCTACCTTAGGTTGTACTGAACCCATTCGCATTGTTCTTAGTAGGTATAGTAAATAAGAAAGAGGTTGTAGTGTACCAAAGTATAATTTCATGATTTGAAAGGGATAACGCAGCCTCATTTCAAATTCTATTTCAATCGATTCCCCGTATTCAGTTACCACTGTAGCCATTTCGCGCCTCTTCCTCGACGGTTTTTCCACTGCGAGCGTCATTCGATCAAGAAATGAGGTTGTTTTGGAAAAAAAGTATATTATATTGACGCTTATTTCGTCTTTCGATTTTCAATTTTTGTAAACCAAAACGACAACGGCGCATCTTTTGAGCATAGCCTCTATCTGCAGGATCTGGGTCTGGAAATTTATGACATTTTTAAATAAAATTTTCTGAGAATTCTAGAAGCGAGCACCTGAGTTTTTGGGGTGCTCTAGCAATATAAATTTTACAACCTGCAAAATCTGTTTGTGTACCGATCTATCTCGATTACTGCGTGGACAGCCTCATATACGATATACGGCTTATTGACTTTCAGGTATACCAACGGTTAAGCTGCTCAGGTCTGTCAAGGGGTATTCAGAACGGTAAACGCACCTACGAAAACAAAATGCACCGTCAGAATCTCTTGGTCCTCATCAGTAACTTTGTGAAATATCCAGCCCCGAGCTGTTGATTCCGAGGAGCTACGAGTCCGCAAAGTTTGGCTCGCTCCGCTCATTGATTTCGGCTGCCTCCATTCATTGATCATGCCTATCAGGAAGGAAGTCCGGTGGAGTGTGGCGGTCTGGCGTAGTGGATAACGAAATGGACTCTTGATCATGTGATGCCGAAGGTTCGCAGCCGAACCTGTGCGGCTTTCTTGCCATTGCATTGGTATTTCGTATTGTACTCGAATGAGACGTATTTGCTATTGTTTTGGCGTTTTGAAACCTTATTAATCAGCCCGAAATTACCGTGGATCATTCAGCGACAGTAGACCACATGAATTTACAATCGATTACAGCGATAACAAATCTGATTATTGTTTTTTTGTCAATTTGAGCACCAATGATAAACTTTCACATCGTGCTGGAAGCATAAAGACTTCTCACAAAAGGGCAGCGGATGAAGGACAACGAAATAAGGATAATGTCTGACAACGTAAGTACATATTTTTAGTGGTAAACGCATCGGCGAAAACGACTGGTATTGTCAGTATCTCTTGGGCCTCAATAGTTAAAGTGCGCAGTATTGCGTCCCGAGCCGCTGGTTCCAAAAAGTTATAAGCGTTTTTCAAACAGAGGCAAGGCAAGGGTACCCATCAAGCATTTTCTTGGGTGCTTCAGCAAAAGTTTTTGAATTATGCTCAAAACATGTATGTAGGGATAATCTAAGGTGGTGAGCACGAATCTAGGATTCACCTGTCGATTCTCCAAATTTTTCGACTAAATTCGTTTAAAGGCAGTGTTCACGATGAAAATCGTTTTTCTGCTTTTCCGCCTATCTTGAAAACGGCCCCATGCTCATTCCAATGGTGTCTCTGAAATCATACAAGACCTTCTGTGAACGCAGGTATGATCCCTCAAAGATTGAGCTATGGAAACATGGTGGACGAGTTGTCCGAGGCTTGTAACTTCCGTCTTTTGCAGCCGATCTATGCGAGCTGACCTGAGTAAAGAGAGAAGCTGAGAATGAAGGGAAAAACGAGGCTAATGATTGAAAATCATGGCTCATCTCACGATCAGGAGCATTCATTAGCTCACGTCGGTGGGCGTGTGATGCGCTTTTGAGGTTTTCAATGCGCTCGAAGTTGCAACTTCCAGCGGGCTCTTTTGGCGCCCTTCCTTTCTCGTTGTCATGAGTTCTTTCGACGTTAACGTTACAGAGTGTCCCTCCCCTACCCAATCCTAGTGGAATTTCGAAAACTTTTTTCATCGTGTACACTGCCTTTAAAGGCTCCAATCGGGGGGAGAATCGAGGGCAAAAAGTGACTTTTGACGATTTCCGGAAGGCTACGATAGAAATGGCTCAAAATCTTTCTTCATGGATTATTTGGAGTGCTAAACAAAAATATGGAGTCCTTCTTTCGATTTTTGACGGATTACGATAGATTACGGTGGGTTTGCGGTAGCTTGGTCAAAGTCTCAGATTTTACTCAAAATTTGTGTACGGGGGTTATTCGGGGTGGTGAATACGAATTTAACGTCCGTTTGTCGATTTTCACAATACTAAGGTGGGTTTCGCCTCCTAAGCGGCATGATGCCTACCGTGACCTACAGTAAACCTCAGATTTTCGAGAAACGGGCTTCAGATTCGTGCTCACCACCCTAGATTATCCCTACATACATTCAACAAATTTATCTGAAACACCCAAGAGAATGCCTGATGGGTGCCCTTGCTTTGCCTGGGTTTGAAAAACGCTCATAACTTCTTGGAGCCTGCGGCTCGGGGCGCAATACTGCGCACTTTTACTATTCAGGCCCAAGAGATTCTAACAATAGTAGTTTTCGCAGATGCGTTTACCACTAAAAATACTTACCATGTCAGACATTATCCTTAATTCGTTGTTGTTCATCCGCTGCCCCTTCTGTGAAAAGCCTTTATGTTTCCGACATTATGAGCCAGTTTATCATTGGTGCTCAAATTAACAAAAAAATACAAAGAAACTATAAATAAGTTTGTCATCGCTGTTATCGATTGTAAATTCATGTAATATACCGTTGGTTAATGATCCAGTGTAATATCGGGGTGATTAACTAGGTTTCAAAACGAACCTAAAAAACCCCAGATCGCAAGCAGCTCCTAACCAGTGCGCTAGGGATAATCAGAGCGTCTCCTGCATAAATAACAGCGCACTCATCATTTGCAGCAATTGGACCCCTTTAAAAAATGAATAACCACTTTTTTCCGCAACTACATACAGGTTGTTCCAAAATTATGGGCGCGCTGCTTCACTTCACCTTCAACGGGAATTTCAGAGACCGATTTCCTGTCTTTTCGATCTTTTATGCGCTTCAATCTGATAACTCAGCGTTTCCATCAGTACTCTGTTGATATTAATCTCGGGAACAGCATAATGGAGGCGCTTCCCATGCGCAGTGCGTCTTCGCAATGCACAATGAAGGACACACTTTAAGCGTTGCCAGTTCACTCTCCTTGCACTGAAAAACTACCTTAAATGCAAACAGCCGTCACGCTCAGCTTGGTACAGTATCGGACAAAGTCGGCAGATGTAGAAAAGTGAGCGCTTCCACCTCCAGAAATGTTCAGAAGATTCGAAACCGAATCGATTGAAATTACGACGATCAACGAGGAAAATGGTTAAAGATATGAATTTTACATCGACAAGCATGTTGAGAGTAATGGGAATGTGATGGTCTCTTCCTAGTATCGTTTGAAAAAAATCAATTGCTCTCCGCAGACAAAAAGCTGCAAGGAGTTGGGAAAGACACGAAGTTCGCGTCGTTTCACAGGAGTCTCGCACTTCGCCAGTGTCTTCTCAGATTTTATTGACCACTGCTACTGCTAGATGAGGAAATCCTCGAGGTCGAGCCGAATATAAACCTCCAAAACAATTGTTTTGTCACCAGAAGCATCGAGGCAGCCATATAGTGAGTGAAAATCGTTGCAATGACAGCTCATCTCACTTCTGTCATGGTTTTGGGACCGATCACGAGCGACGGCAAGACTCTCCTCGTTTTCATGGAAGAAGGTGTCGAAATTGAAACGAGAGTGCACAAGCAAACGAACCACGAGGATATTATTAAGCCCTGAACAAGCTCCAATTTCGCTAGCAGACCCTGCTGCTTCCTACACTTCTGGGAACCGAATAATATGAACTCTTTTCAAGAGTTGTGCCGTCGCGTACTTCCTGACTTCACCTCGAACGAAGATTGGTCATCTTGCTCACCAGACCTAAATCTTCTTGACCACTAAATGTGATCTTTGATTGAATCGAAGGTCTCTGAATCTCTTTCCACAAAGTTAGACTCTCTTAAAGTTGCACTTCGGAAATTCTGGGTTAAGATGGATGACGACCACCTGCTGCTAAGAATGCTGCTATGCCTTCCGAAGCAAACTCCTTACCAGTATCAGAGACGATGGCGAACATTTTGGGATCTGGTGATAGTGCTGCGTTCACAACACTATGCTCAAACTTATCCATGTTTGTTATAGCTGAATTCCGATTTAGTGTTTGAAAACTCTTCGATACCTGCGCGCCCATAATTTTGGAACTTCCTGTAGTAGCACAGCCGAAAAAAATTCTAGAACACTCCGTACGAAGGCGATCAGAAATGGCAGTTTTATAAGGGTCCACTCTAAAGTAAACTTAAGAGATTCTCAAAATTTTTGTTTCACTAGGGAAGACTTGGTCAGATTGATCATTCTAAATCAGGTAAACTCTAGAACTATTTTAATAATACAGAACTCGGATCTGCCCTGCTTATATGCGACAACATCTGATGAACACAATTATAGGCACTCTTCAACTTTTTTCTGTTTTGGGGCAGTTGCGTCTTCGCTTGCAATTCCATCGATTTAAAAACAAGCTTCGTAGTGCAACAGTGGCAGTACATATAACCTTGGCAACCGCCTGTGATTGAACAGCAAAGGCCTTGCTGTGTTGAATGACAGGGTGCGTTCTCATCAAAGACACTGCCCGACACGCCATCCAATGAGCATCGGACAGATAAATATTATCGCTGATGCAATTGCTTTCAATTGAAGATTTTCCGCATTCTTCATAGGCACAGAAGTGTTAAGGAAGTTAGTTAGCATGCTTACTCGTTGAATGGTTGCTCATGCCTCAGGCAGTTAAAGGACAAGGGCTTTATTAGAATGAAGACAGCTTTCCTCAAGCTCCCCCTCCACAGTTTGCCATACGACTTCGTCCGACAAGTTATAAGATAGAGCTGTCATGTCATTTGCCAGCGGCAAGCAAATACAGCAACGCTGATATGTCGATATCATACGATGTCGGACGGCAGAGAAATTGTGTCTGACTACCGCAAAAGTAATCAGTAATTGGATTAAACATGGGCGGCTTGGAATGAGATTCGTTGAAAAGTTTATGCCTTAGAGACATATAGGTAAGTCTACCAACATTCGATGCAGCCGCCACCAGCCACCACAAAATCATTTTCATTACAGAAAAGCCGAATTTGTGTCATGTGAAACAGGATGACCGTTGAAGGCCAGCAAGATTATGATTTTGGCAAGGATTTCTTTAAGACAAGTCGTCGCCTTACAGTTTCTCATCATTAGCTAAGGTTCCGTTTATAGCACACGACAGGCGGCAGGCGTCAGCGACCAGCGGCAGGCGTCAAGCCCAGCGTAAGGCGTAGCGGTGCGATCGGCCCGTGAGAGGTGCGGCCCCCCTCCCCCAGCTTTGGATCCGGTGCGGCCCCCGTCACACCGAGGTTTTGATTCTGACCCCTTATGCAGAACAATTTGAGAGATCTCTTCCTACCAACGCTGCCGAACGATTTTTAGCAAAAACGGGCGTTTAGGTCAAGTGACACCGGCCGTAATCGGCTCAAAACGGTCGGATCAACATGGGACTCGGCCGACAGCTTTTCTTGATTGTCCTTTCAAAATAAACACTGCAAAAGCCCGACCCAAAAAATATTTTTTCGATATCTCCCGAAGTTGAAGTCCAATCAGCGGCTTTCCGATTTTTCAGCGCCCCGAGTGACACACTCATAGTCGACTGTTTAGCTTCTGGAAAGACCAATCAAGTAGTTTTCTTACTTGTCTGTCTGATAAAGCTTCGAAAACTGATCTAGAGGCTTTTATCGCAAAAATCACACGGTGTGATAAGGCTGTTTTTAAGGCTCAAATCACACCGTCACATTTACAGCCGTCACACCGGCCGTAATCGGCTCAAAATGGTCGGATCGACCTGGGACTCGGCCGACAGCTTTTTCCCATTGTCCTCTTGGAAATAAACCTCACAGCAGCTCGATCCAGATAAAATATTTTTCGACCTCTACAGACGCCGAAGTCCAGACAGCCGTTCTCCGATCTCTGGTCAGTATCTCGGATTTCGTTGAAATTTTGACTACGGGTGTAATTCAGGGCGCTGAAGACGAATCTGACGTCCGTTTCAAAATTTCCGACCTGCTACCTCAGTTATAAGATGGTTTGAGAAAGACGTAATTCATGCGACGATTTTACTGTTTGATTCAATGGCGTGCATATTTGCGCCATACATTTTTTTAACTTACTACGGATAGCAAAGTGGTGAAATGGGCCCATAAAGTAGAGCCTGCTCTCGAGAAAGCAGGAAATCGAAGGGCTTTTAAGAATTCATGCAAAGCCTGTGAGGAGTTTCAACAACCACGTTCTGAGTTGATGTCTCGGCAATCAGAAACCCAGAAATATCTCGAAAATCTGTATATTTTGTAGGTCAACATATTGGGATCACTCAGAGAACTAACACATTGGCAAATATGGAGAGTGCTTCGGTTAGAGACCAGGTTGCAAAACTGTGTGGAATGTTTCGGGATGAGAATGCGGTCTTGCGTTTCGGATCGAGATTGCAACGCGTTGATGTTGCAGGACCTAAATCATCCAATGCTTCGATTGAGACAATGGTGTGAGAGACAGCACTAGGAAGACAACACTCTCTATTAATCTAAACTTTTCTGCAGCTAGCTCTGCGACAGTCGTCAGACCGCGAGGATTGGCATACTAGATCTCTTAAGGTGCGCCCGAAAGAGAATGGCGGCCCATGCGGCCGGCGGGCTCGGCAGGCGGTCGTCGCGTTCGCCGCTCTCGGACGAGCATGCGAAAATTCCTCACCGCCATCGACTACGAACGGGGCCAGCACCGGTTGGCAGCAAGCACAGCGCCGATTAATCAGGGGGGAGAGGGGACGGCCGTCGCTGAAATCCAACACTCGTCCAAGGGCGGCACATGCGACGGCCGCCTACCGAGCACGCCGGCCGCCACTCTCATTCAGGCACACTGGGTGCGACTGTGTGCGTGTGTGTGTGTGTGTGTGTGTGTGTGTGTGTGTGTGTGTGTGTGTGTGTGTGTGTGTGTGTGTGTGTGTGTGT
Source organism: Aplectana chamaeleonis (assembly GCA_029168955.1). Classification (NCBI taxonomy): domain Eukaryota; kingdom Metazoa; phylum Nematoda; class Chromadorea; order Rhabditida; family Cosmocercidae; genus Aplectana; species Aplectana chamaeleonis. The sequence continues at coordinate 104,464 of JAPDOI010000793.1, forward strand.
GTGTGTGTGTGTGTGTGTGTGTGTGTGTGCGTGTGTGTGAGTGTGTGTGCGTGCGTGTGTGTGTGTGTGCGTGTGTGTGTGTGTGTGTGTGTGTGTGTGTGTGTGTGTGTGTGTGTGTGTGTGTGTGTGTGTGTGTGTGTGTGTGTGTGTGTGTGTGTGTGTGTGTGTGTGTGTGTGTGTGTGTGTGTGTGTGTGTGTGTGTGTGTGTGTGTGTGTGTGTGTGTGTGTGTGTGTGTGTGTGTGTGTGTGTGTGTGTGATGCGCTTTTGAGGTTTTCAATGCGCTCGAAGTTGCAACTTCGGGCTCTTTTGGGGCTCTTCCTTTCTCGTTTTCATGAGTTCTTTCGACGTTAACGTTACAGAGTGTCCCTCCACTACCCAATCCTAGTGGAATTTCGAAAACTTTTTTCATCGTGTACACTGCCTTTAAAGGCTCCAATCGGGGGGAGAATCGAGGGCAAAAAGTGACTTTTGACGATTTCCGGAAGGCTACGATAGAAATGGCTCAAAATCTTTCTTCATGGATTATTTGGAGTGCTAAACAAAAATATGGAGTCCTTCTTTCGATTTTTGACGGATTACGATAGATTACGGTGGGTTTGCGGTAGCTTGGTCAAAGTCTCAGATTTTACTCAAAATTTGTGTACGGGGGTTATTCGGGGTGGTGAATACGAATTTAACGTCCGTTTGTCGATTTTCACAATACTAAGGTGGGTTTCGCCTCCTAAGCGGCATGATGCCTACCGTGACCTACAGTAAACCTCAGATTTTCGAGAAACGGGCTTCAGATTCGTGCTCACCACCCTAGATTATCCCTACATACATTCAACAAATTTATCTGAAACACCCAAGAGAATGCCTGATGGGTGCCCTTGCTTTGCCTGGGTTTGAAAAACGCTCATAACTTCTTGGAGCCTGCGGCTCGGGGCGCAATACTGCGCACTTTTACTATTCAGGCCCAAGAGATTCTAACAATAGTAGTTTTCGCAGATGCGTTTACCACTAAAAATACTTACCATGTCAGACATTATCCTTAATTCGTTGTTGTTCATCCGCTGCCCCTTCTGTGAAAAGCCTTTATGTTTCCGACATTATGAGCCAGTTTATCATTGGTGCTCAAATTAACAAAAAAATACAAAGAAACTATAAATAAGTTTGTCATCGCTGTTATCGATTGTAAATTCATGTAATATACCGTTGGTTAATGATCCAGTGTAATATCGGGGTGATTAACTAGGTTTCAAAACGAACCTAAAAAAACCCCCAGATCGCAAGCAGCTCCCTAACCAGTGCGCTAGGGATAATCAGAGCGTCTCCTGCATAAATAACAGCGCACTCATCATTTGCAGCAATTGGACCCCTTTAAAAAATGAATAACCACTTTTTTCCGCAACTACATACAGGTTGTTCCAAAATTATGGGCGCGCTGCTTCACTTCACCTTCAACGGGAATTTCAGAGACCGATTTCCTGTCTTTTCGATCTTTTATGCGCTTCAATCTGATAACTCAGCGTTTCCATCAGTACTCTGTTGATATTAATCTCGGGAACAGCATAATGGAGGCGCTTCCCATGCGCAGTGCGTCTTCGCAATGCACAATGAAGGACACACTTTAAGCGTTGCCAGTTCACTCTCCTTGCACTGAAAAACTACCTTAAATGCAAACAGCCGTCACGCTCAGCTTGGTACAGTATCGGACAAAGTCGGCAGATGTAGAAAAGTGAGCGCTTCCACCTCCAGAAATGTTCAGAAGATTCGAAACCGAATCGATTGAAATTACGACGATCAACGAGGAAAATGGTTAAAGATATGAATTTTACATCGACAAGCATGTTGAGAGTAATGGGAATGTGATGGTCTCTTCCTAGTATCGTTTGAAAAAAATCAATTGCTCTCCGCAGACAAAAAGCTGCAAGGAGTTGGGAAAGACACGAAGTTCGCGTCGTTTCACAGGAGTCTCGCACTTCGCCAGTGTCTTCTCAGATTTTATTGACCACTGCTACTGCTAGATGAGGAAATCCTCGAGGTCGAGCCGAATATAAACCTCCAAAACAATTGTTTTGTCACCAGAAGCATCGAGGCAGCCATATAGTGAGTGAAAATCGTTGCAATGACAGCTCATCTCACTTCTGTCACGGTTTTGGAACCAATCACGAGCGACGGCAAAACTTCCCTCGTTTTCATGGATTCTAGTGTCGAAATTGAAAAGAAAGTTCACAAGCAAACAATCCACAAGGATATCATAAAGCCCTGAACAAACCCAAACTCCGCCAGCAGACCCTGCTGCTTCCTACACTTCTGGGAACCGAATAATATGAACTCTTTTCAAGAGTTGTGCCGTCGCGTACTTCCTGACTTCACCTCGAACGAAGATTGGTCATCTTGCTCACCAGACCTAAATCTTCTTGACCACTAAATGTGATCTTTGATTGAATCGAAGGTCTCTGAATCTCTTTCCACAAAGTTAGACTCTCTTAAAGTTGCACTTCGGAAATTCTGGGTTAAGATGGATGACGACCACCTGCTGCTAAGAATGCTGCTATGCCTTCCGAAGCAAACTCCTTACCAGTATCAGAGACGATGGCGAACATTTTGGGATCTGGTGATAGTGCTGCGTTCACAACACTATGCTCAAACTTATCCATGTTTGTTATAGCTGAATTCCGATTTAGTGTTTGAAAACTCTTCGATACCTGCGCGCCCATAATTTTGGAACTTCCTGTAGTAGCACAGCCGAAAAAAAAATTCTAGAACACTCCGTACGAAGGCGATCAGAAATGGCAGTTTTTATAAGGGGGTCCACTCTAAAGTAAACTTAAGAGATTCTCAAAATTTTTGTTTCACTAGGGAAGACTTGGTCAGATTGATCATTCTAAATCGGGTAAACTCTAGAACTATTTTAATAATACAGAACTCGGATCTGCCCTGCTTATATGCGACAACATCTGATGAACACAATTATAGGCACTCTTCAACTTTTTTTCTGTTTTGGGGCAGTTGCGTCTTCGCTTGCAATTCCATCGATTTAAAACAAGCTTC
>JAPDOI010000793.1:112500-225000 GCA_029168955.1 Aplectana chamaeleonis
ACCAAGTGAATTTCGCCGTTTTATAGCCTGTAGACTTTTTCTATAGCCAGTTAATCTAGCTATAATCAAAGACGAGTGCAAGACGCGCATGGCCGGAATCATACAGTCGGCACGCACTGATACTTTACGTTCCTTAATGTGCGTTGACGCAAGCCCGGTGCACGTATTTTATAACATATGCGCACCGAATTTGCGTCAACACACTCTACAGAACATTTTCCATAGTTGTGGGCAGGGCTGTGCGGAACAGTTCCGTTTCCGATTCCGTTTCCGTACTTCCGGTGTTTTTGGGGCCGGAAACGGAATAAATTAGTGCAATAAGATCTATGATAGTGGGTCTAGACAAGGATTCTCGAAGGTTTCATGAGACGCTGAAAGTTACATCCGACCTCTTATGTTCATGCAAATATCTGAACTTCGCTGAGATCATTCACGAAGTTTGGGGGCCAGAGATTGGCGCCCCATAAAATGATGGCACGAAATGGGAGTTGCAGGAATCTAAGCGCTTTTTGAGGATTATTTTTCAAAATATGTAGCCTTTTCTTTACAATTCAATGATTTCGTGAAGCCTTTCTTCTTGATTCCACTTCTCTTGTTTACCGCCACGACAGCAACAAAAATCGAGATAGATTTTTTTGCACGTTAAGACCGTCTTCCAGAAAGGAGTCTTGGCGGAGACAGGAGCAGATGACCACGGGCAGCGGCGAGGCTCGTTTGAGTCAGATCATAGCATAATTTCCCCATCTCGCCGAGGAGTTTTATTTTCTTATTTTTCAAATTCAATCGTTTGATATCCACTCCAATAGGCAAATATGGTTCGAAAGAAAAATTAGACGCTGATTATCTGGAAATTGACTTCTGTTCAGCCTTGAAGGACACCTGGTGCCACTTGGACTGCTTTCTGGGAGACAAACTGTACACCAGGGCCAGTAGCAATCCCCGATTGTGGTGACTTTAAATAGGCAGCCAACCTGAGGTCGGTGACGCCTCGATGCCTGCTATGGTTGACACCCTGGAACGAGATTTATCTGGAAGGGTGGTGTTTAATGCAAAACTCTCAATCGTAGAAATGTTTAAACCAACACAGCCCGAGCCTAGGCGACGGATGCCCATTACAGCGCCTTAGACCACCAGGCCACATCTACACATATGAGCAGACGTTTCATGTTCGCTTACATACACTCCCTCCACAGTTCTTCATATCCATTGCAACTTTGATCGAGCTAGCGGTCGTATATATGGGTTTCGAAAACGCGCCCATGTGTATCTTTCAGGTATAACAATTCTTCAGCATTGAATGATAGGATTCTAGAGTCTTCCACGAAATCCTCGAACCGACAGAATTTTAGGTTTAGAAAGCGATTTTGAGATTATTTTGTTAGTTGGCCATTTATCACCGATATCGCGAAACGCTATACTTTGCAATTTCATTGTGGAAAACACAAGGTTGCAATGTCATTGCAACCTTGTGTTTTCCTTCCAAAGTGTTCAAAGGATTTTTTTTTAAAGTAAGGACTAATTTTTCCTCAGTCTGTTTCACGCTTCCCGGTTCACATAGAAAGTAGTGAAATTGTTCCTAGAGAAGTAAAAGACAAAAACCGCACTCAGATGAACAATTATACAGAGTTTAGTAACTAGAACACGCGGATCACGTAAACTTCATGCCTTCTCTCGAGAACGAAACAATTTCGCAGCCATCACTTTTAGATGGCTATCTTGGCGAATCTGTGTTTACTTGCAGTGAGCGACTATTGAAAAAAAACCAAAATTGGTCGAATATGGCCAAAACAACTTCTAGGAAAATCAAATTTAGCTCAGAATAGTAGTAAAGCATGTGAAATCTATGAAGGAGGCTCCTTCATGACAGCTGTGTTCAATCCGAAGTGAATCTCCCACCAATCTTTGCCAGGAATCTTTGAATCATCAAATGAACCTTCGAACGTTCCGCCCGTCTTTCCTTCCAGCTGGCAGCGGAGCTGGATGGCTGCCAGCCTGCGGGTGCAATTATTCCTTGGCCCACTAAACAGCGAGAATGGCCGCCCTGCTGTGATGGGGTGATAAGTGGACAGCGGAGTGGTCGGTTCGCAAGCGCTCCACTGCCTTCTCTCGGGGCGCACTTTCCTCAAAAAGTCGCCACCATTGGACGTGCGCGACCCCACGTCCGCGGTATCGACGAAAATTCTCTTCGCATCGCGCGCTATTTCTGTTTCCTCTGCGGCTGTCAGCGAATTCACCACCCGTTTCTTGCAGTCAGCCACCTCGCAAAAGAACGCTCACTGCTGCCAGGTGGCTGACTACAACGGTCATTAACTTGGGCGCCGCCTGTGCAATTCTATGCCGGCGTGTTCACATCGATTGCCAATCACTGATTGACACTGTCACCACGCAGTGACCGCCGGTAGCTGCCACCTCCCCGGGGGATTGCTACTGGCCCAGAGGTGTGCGGCAACAAAAAATAAAATGTCGGCAAACGGCAACGGGAACCCCAAGACGGCCAGCAAACTGCAATCGGCAAACGACAATTACCGCACACCCCTGCTGCTGTAAACTAATCTGAAGGGCGGTTACATATGTTGAGCATTTTTAGAGATTGCGTTCTTGGATTCCCAGAAGCAAGACTTTGAAATCGTTAGTGACTGTACTTTGAATAAGTATTAGTATATGGACTGAAATAACTGTTTATTGAATGAGAGCTGCGGGTCTTGAGCAGCAGCGAAGCGTGAGAATGGGACAACCCGGAATCTTCTCAGTCTCTTTCGTTTCCGGCGTTTTTTGGCCATTTTTCTTCCGTTTCCGAAAATCTTTAAAAAGATTTCCGCACAGCCCTGGTCGTGGGGCCTGTGAGATGCTGAGTGAGCTGCCCTCTACTGTCCGTTGAGTAGAAGTGTTGAGTGGCCAATCTGTTATTGGTCAATGCCAACCCGGACCCTACCTTAACCCCACCGAAAGCACTGCTGCTATGGCATCAGTGGCGTGTTCAGGAGAGTAGTACCATCAAAAAATTCATTTCTTTAAAAAATAAGTGAAGTAGATATTGAGGCAGTGATCAAATAGGTAGTTGGTTCGTAGGCATGCCCACTCGACTCAGCCTTCCAGATATGTCTAAGCGGTAGCGGGGTGCACATCGCCCGAAGCCATACGGCCGAGATTTGGCTCCGAACGGCTTCTAAGGAGTTTCCTGAATAGAATTGAGCTGTTATCTGACCGGATAACCAATTTTAGATTAGAAAACCTTAAGTTGATTCACAGCATCCGCATATCAATCGAATTGAATACTCTTGGTTACGAACTTTTTTCAGGTAAGAATGTCTTTGGCATAGGAACGAATCAAATTTGGTGAGCCATAACAGATTAAAAAAACTAGGGATATTAACAACGCCAACGCGCTCAAGGGCATCATGCGCGCAGAAAACCATAGTCTAGTCTACCATATTTCTGGTTAGATATACCCCGACACTGGCTAAAAAAGGCGAAAGTCTTCTAGGTAACCACGTTCTGTAGGGAAGAACCCAGTTCGAAATAGCCTGTTTGGGCGTCTAAGTTCGCGCCGAAACCGATTTTTCCCAACCGTTGCGCTGGATTAGAGGCATTTCTCCTTGTTTAGTGCCTTGAGAAACAAATTTGGATAGATAGCCGATAAATGCGGAAGCGGACCCTACGTCAACGTCGAACAAACGCTAGGAGGAAGAAGAAGATAGCCGACAAATTTACGGCCTCTTTTAGTCAAATGCCTTACTTTTTGACCTCATATATTCAAACTGGTTAACTATTGGCTCATCAGATCCTGTTGAGCCAATAGTTCACCAATTTGAATATAATATAATTATAATATTAATATAATAATATAATAAGCGGCGTGGTGGTGTGTCTGACCAACGTCCGTGCGACGTCTGACCGGGCATTCAAAGACTCGATGGTTGCCGCAATTTTCCATTGGCGATTGGAGCGCGTTACTGCTCTCTGTGTTTGAAAGTGCGCGGTGAAATGTGAGTCAAGGTTCAGGGTGAGCGCGCACAGCATCGTGATCGTTGTGGGACCACCCTAACCGTTGCATATTGAGTTCTTTAAACCTGCATTGTTACGGATCGTGGTGGGACTACCCTAGGTATTGCACTCCGAGTGTTTCAAATCTTCTTAGCCCAGGAACGTGGTGGGACCACCCTAACTGTTGCATATTGAGTTCTTTAAGCCTGCATTGTTACGGATCGTGGTGGGACCACCCTAGGTATTGCACTTCGAGTGTTTTAAATCTACTTAGCCTAGGATCGTGGTGGGACCACCCTGGGTATTGCATTTCGAGTGTTTTAAATCTTCTTAGCCTAGGATCGTGGTGGGACCACCTTAACGGTTGCATATTGAGTTCTTTAAACCTGCACTGTTACGGATATTGGTGGGACCACCCTAGGTATTGCACTTCGAGTGTTTTAAATCTTCTTAGCCTAGGATCGTGGTGGGACCACCCTAACTGTTGCATATTGAATTCTTTAAGCCTGCATTGTTACGGATCGTGGTGGGACCACCCTAGGTATTGCACTCCGAGTGTTTCAAATCTTCTTAGCCCAGGAACGTGGTGGGACCACCCTAACTGTTGCATATTGAGTTCTTTAAGCCTGCATTGTTACGGATCGTGGTGGGACCACCCTAGGTATTGCACTTCGAGTGTTTTAAATCATCTTAGCCAAGGATCGTGGTGGGACCACCCTAACTGTTGCATATTGAGTTCTTTAAACCTGCATTGTTACGGATCGTGGTGGGACCACCCTAGGTATTGCACTTCGAGTGTTTTAAATCTACTTAGCCTAGGATCGTGGTGGGACCACCCTGGGTATTGCATTTCGAGTGTTTTAAATCTTCTTAGCCTAGGATCGTGGTGGGACCACCTTAACTGTTGCATATTGAGTTCTTTAAACCTGCACTGTTACGGATATTGGTGGGACCACCCTAGGTATTGCACTTCGAGTGTTTTAAATCTTCTTAGCCTAGGATCGTGGTGGGACCACCCTAACTGTTGCATATTGAATTCTTTAAGCCTGCATTGTTACGGATCGTGGTGGGACCACCCTAGGTATTGCACTTCGAGTGTTTTAAATCTTCTTAGCCTAGGATCGAGGTGGAACCACCCTAACTGTTGCATATTGAGTTCTTTAAACCTGCATTGTTACGGATCGTGGTGGGACCACCCTAGGTATTGCACTCCGAGTGTTTTAAATCTTCTTAGCCTAGGATCGTGGTGGGACCAACCTAACTGTTGCATATTTAGTTCTTTAAACCTGCATTGTTACGGATAGCGGTGGGACCACCCTACAGTGCGGTCGGCTGCCAAGGGACAAAAAGCGGCGGGCGTTTTTGTGAGGCGCCCAGTTCAGTAGTAGTTTTACACTGAAAACAGCTTTCTTGTTCATTTATATTTTCAGATCCTCCTTTAGACAAACATACAATCTCACTGAAGAAATCTGGAGAAATTTCGATGAGTTTGAATTTTTTTTCTGAAAATTGAGATCAGGGAACTATGATTTTCCGTGAGCTCATAAGTGTCTTCAAGAACACTATATGTTTGGAAGGGAAACATAATTATCAGGAAGTATACTGTGCGACAAAATAAAGCCTTTTTCTCAGAAAACTAACCAGCGAATATGAAAAATTCTCATACGAAGATTATACTACTGCAATTCGGCAACCGACTAAATTTATTTTTGGCTTTTTTTGCAGGGTTACACTGATTCAAGAGTTATGGTAGCGGTTCTGACGCTGTAAGCACGTATCCACGAATTTCCTGAAGAAACTTCTTGCCGATCAGGAATTTTTGAAAAAAATATCGAAGTTTCCGGAGGTTTTAGAGAATCAGAAATCTGCTAAAACTTCCATACAAACGTATTGTCTTCTTTTCAAATACTTTCCTGTAGTACTCAGAATAGTACGTTGCTAGAATGTCCATTATTCTTTATCGGGTCACTTAAGCCAGAAATAATTTTGACCTAACATTGTTCCCCAGAACGTCTCGATAGTTTATGAAATCTTCGACGTCATAACTAACACCAACACGATTTACAGAGGGAGTAAAATATGAAAAAGCTTATGTGGACACAAAAGGACACTAGTGAAGTAACGGAAACACAAAACAGAGAAAACCTTTTTTTTCTAAAAATCGGGATTTCATAATTTTTTTCTCTGGATTTCCAACACCTGTTCAAAAACTCGGATACGCAACGTTGTGATGATACTCATGTCTTTTGAAGAAGAGCTCACATTCCTATTCTATAACACATTTTATATCTGAATTTTGGAAGATAAGGTGTAGAAATAGTTTTTCAAAAATCGATCCGCGCTCTCTTTTGCGACGTATTTTTCATGACGAACATCATGTGGATTTCTTAAAGAAAACGGTCATGATACTTCGGCGAGTGGTCGGTCTAGAGCAAGTGAATATTTCTGAGATCAATGGATGAACTTTCACTGAAATCCATTCAATTTCAAATTTGCGAAAATAATCATGTAGAAAGTTCAGTAATTGCAACAGCGTCAAACTCTCTGTGTGCTAGCTACAAAAACGCGCTTATTATCTTCAGAACGGGAGAAAGAATACTATAGAATTTCAATTTGTAGTCAGAAATAACTCAATGATAACTGAAAAAAAATGGGACCCAAACATAGCTCATCGTGCCCAAAAGTCATATCCTTTGATTATCCCGGCCCCAAATCGGTTCTCACTGCGGAACAGAAGCGGATAGCTCACATACAGAACGCTTATGGTTAAAGTCTCATAGGAACTCATAAATAAAGTCTCGGACGAAAGTGCGAAAAAATTCGATTTTGGCGTCGAAGGAATTCTGAGCTGTGGGTCTGATCTGGGCTCTTAATTAACAGATGGGCTGTCATTAAAACGAAATCTACAAAATTTGTGCTCGCTCACAAAAATACCAAAACAGTATTCAGATACATAGAAAAAGCTCATGCGCCAAATTTTGTGCGAAATGCGGTTGACGGAGGGTAATTGTGCGCAAAAAATGACACCCGTTAAGACTGAAATCGAGATTTCAAAAAGTGCGAATTCGTCGATTCTACAAAGATTCTTTTTACGCCAGTACGAAGATAGGAATAAGTAGGATGTGGCAAATATCATGACTTCTCTGAATATGTCCCAGATTCTTTCCCTTGGCAAAGATATGCCCCCGTCCTGCTAATTGCTGACTTCGCACCTCCATTCCGGCGCGTCAGGTCACGAAAGCGGCTCACCAACAGCACAGGACTCAACCCATCCATGGGTCTTGTAGTTGTTTTCTTTTCTAGAAGGCACAACTGATACAAAGTTGAAAATAGGAGATCTAATACGTCTCAAATATCAACAATACTGAAGATTGAGTCATGTTATCTATTGTAATTCTAAATAAAGCAGGCTCAGTACCGAATGGTATAGCACTCTTGTTTTGCACGTCTAACAGACATGAGCTATCGTCGTTAGCCTTCAAATTAGTGATTCATTTTAATTTCGTAGTTTGAGAACACCCCGGATGAAGGAATATTGCGTATAACCCCTTCTGAAAAACATTGATTAAATGAATTTTTCGAATATAGCCTTTTCATAATTACCGAATGGATCAATGGATTCGAACAAGCCAACTCTGAAGTTCCGGAATAAACGATTTGTTGGATAACGCAGTTTCAAAAATTTCAAATTAATGGATAAATTTGAAAAAACTATCCAACGTTCGGTCGAATATTCTTTGAAAAATTAACAAAAATTTTCGAATGTATATTCGAATTTTTGATTCATTGAATAATTCATTCTCCGAACAATTCATTGATATTTTTGGACATTTTCTCAGTGGTTGAGTATTCGAATTTCGTGACCAGAAATCAGGCGAGTGTTCAAAAAATTGAATATTTCAAAATTCTGAGTGAACCGAATATCCGAAAAGTATTCCGGAATGAAAAGAACATTCGAAAAATCTAATAATCTGATTCCAGGAATGAATGAAATATTCGAAAAAACAACACAAGGAATTAGCGACTAAGTCGAATATTCGAGGAAAAACTGTCAGTTTATTCCCCCGAGTGAATCGAATTTTCGAAAAGAAACACCAGTCGGAGTTTCGGAAAGAATCAGATATTCGAAAAATTATAAGAAGTCAGTGTTCCGAATGAATCGGATATTAGAATACTCGAATATTCGATTCATTCGAATGTTATTTGAATGAATAATTCGAATTTTCAAACAATTCTTCCATTCGGTCATAAGTCTTGTGCATATTGCCCTTTTAGCACCCTGAAAACATTACTGGAAAAGAGATCACCTTGCGGTCTCCAAAAAAATCGATCAAAATAGGGTGAAACAAACGCATGTATCGCTAAACGTTATTCAAAAATCGTACTCAAGGCAATGGACATCATTTCTAGACTGTACAGATATATGGGTTGAGTCCTGAGCTGTTGGTGAGCCGCTTTCGTGACCTGACGCGCCGAAATGGAGGTGCGAAGTCAGCAATTAGCAGGACGGGGGCATATCTTTGCCAAGGGAAAGAATCTGGGACATATTCAGAGAAGTCATGATATTTGCCACATCCTACTTATTCCTATCTTCGCACTGGCGTAAAAAGAATCTTTGTAGAATCGACGAATTCGCACTTTTTGAAATCTCGATTTCAGTCCTAAAGGGTGTCAATTTTTGCGCACAGCTGCCCTCCGTCAACCGCATTTCGCACAAAATTTGGCGCATGAGTTTTTTCTATGTATCTGAATACTGTTTTGGTATTTTTGTGAGCGAGCACAAATTTTGTAGATTTCGTTCTTATGACAGTCCATCTGTCAATTAAGAGCCCAGGTCAGACCCACAGCTCAGAATTTCGTCGAAGCCAAAATCGAATTTTTTCGCACTCGCGTCCGAGACTTTATTTATGAGTTCCTATGAGACTTTAACCATAAGCATTCTGTATGTGAGCTATCCGCTTCTGTTTCACAGTAAGAACGGATTTGGGGCCGGGGTAATCTAAGGATATGACTTTTGGGCACGATGAACTATGTTTGGGTCCCATTTTTTTCAGTTATCATTGAGTTATTTCTGACTACAAATTGAAATTCTATAGTAACCTTTCACCTGTTCTGAAGGTATTGAGCGCGGTCGTGTAGGTAGCTTACAGAGAGTTTGACGCTGTTGCAATTACTGAACTTTCTACATGATTATTTTCGCAAATTTGAAATTGAATGGATTTCAGTGAAAATTTCTCCATTGATCTCAGAAATATTCACTTGCTCTAGACCGACCACTCGCCGAAGTATCATGACCGTTTTCTTTAAGAAATCCACATGATGTTCGTCATGAAAAATACGTCGCAAAAGTGAGCGCGGATCGATTTTTGAAAATCTATTTCTACACCTTATCTTCCAAAATTCAGATATAAAATATGTTATAGAATAGGAATGTGAGCTCTTCTTCAAAAGACATAAGTATCATCCCAACATTGCGTATCCGAGTTTTTGAACAGGTGCTGGAAATCCAGAGAAAAAAATTATGAAATCTCGATTTTTAGAAAAAAAAAGGTTTTCACTGTTATGTGTTTCCGTTACTTCACTAGTGCCCTTTTGTGTCCACATGAGCTTTTTCATATTTTACTCCCTCTGTAAATCGTGTTGGTGTTAGTTATGATGTCGAATATTTCATAAACTATCGAGACGTTCTGGGGAACAATGATAGGTCAAAATTGATTCTGGTTTAAATGACCCGATAAAGAATAATGGACATTCTAGCAACGTACTATTCTGAGTACTACAGGAACATATTTGAAAACAAGACAATACGTTTGTATGAAAGTTTTAGCAGATTTCTGATTCTCTAAAAATCTCCAGAAATTTCGATATTTTTTTCAAAAATTCCTTATCGGCAAGAAGATTCTTCAGGAAATTCGTGGATACGTGCTTACAGCGTCAGAATCGCTACCATAACTCTTGAATCAGTGTACACCTGCAAAAAAGCCAAAAATAAAATCAGTCGGTTGCCGTATTGCAGTAGTATAATCTTCGTATGAGAATTTTTCATATTCGCTGGTTAGTTTTCTGAGAAAAAGGCTTTATTTTCTCGCACAGTATACTTCCTGATAATTATGTTTCCCTTCCAAACATATAGTGTTCTTGAAGACACCTATGAGCTCACGGAAAATCATAGTTCCCTGATCTCAATTTTCAGAAAAAAATTCAAACTCATCGAAATTTCTCCAGATTTCTTCAGTGAGATTGTATGTTAGTCTAAAGGAGGATCTGAAAATATAAATGAACAAGAAAGCTGTTTTCAGTGTAAAACTACTACTGAACTGGGCGCCGCACAAAAACGCCCGCCGCCTTTTGTCCCTTGGCAGCCGACCGCACTGTAGGTATTGCACTTCGAGTGTTTTAAATCTTCTTAGCCTAGGATCGTGGTGGGACCACCCTAACTGTTGCATATTGAGTTCTTTAAACCTGCATTGTTACGGATCGTGGTGGGACCACCCTATGTATTGCACTTCGAGTGTTTTAAATCTTCTTAGCCTAGGATCGAGGTGGGACCACCCTAACTGTTGCATATTAAGTTTTTTAAACCTGCATTGTTACGGATCATGGTGGGACCACCCTAGGTATTGCACTTCGAGTGTTTTAAATCTTCTTAGCCTAGGATCGTGGTGGGACCACCCTAACTGTTGCATATTGAGTTCTTTAAACCTGCATTGTTACGGATCGTGGTGGGACCACCCTAGGTATTGCACTTCGAGTGTTTTAAATCTTCTTAGCCGAGGATCGTGGTGGGACCACCCTAACTGTTGCATATTGAGTTCTTTAAACCTGCATTGTTACGGATAATGGTGGGACTACCCTAGGTGTTGCACATCGAGTCCTTTAAATCTTCTTAGCCGAGGATCGTTGTGGGACCTCCCTAACCGTTGCATATTGAGTTCTTCAAACCTATCGTTGTGTAACCCACGTAATGGTTGTGTGTTACTTCCTTTGTACCTGCATTCAACCTATCGCTGTGGGACACATGTAGTGGTTGCGTATCTGTCCTATAGGCTTTCGTTGCGGCGGATCATTGCATGACTCACGTAAAATGCCATGGCTAATGGTCAATCGATGGAGGTTGGCGAAGCCAGTCCATCGTTCGTCGAAGCCAAACAAATACACGATGCTGCTAGGGCAAGCTGGCGGCAAAGTCCGTCTATCGTTCGACGAAGCCGAACGAACGCTTTACATTTTTTATTAAGGGAGGCCGGCACATGCGGTCTATCGTCTGGCGAAGCCAAAAGAATGCTACACGTGGTTGATGGGGGGACGCCGGCAAAACCATTTTTCGTTTGCAGAAGCCAAAAGAGTGCTGGACATCTCTGATAGAATGAGATTGGCAAAACCATTCCTTCCTTTGGCGAAGTCAAACGAATACTACACGTTTTTTGATGGAGAAAGGCCGGTAAAGCCGTTGTTTTGATTGGCGAAGCCAGATGATTGCTAAATGTGGTTGATGGGGGAAGCAGGCAAAGCCAGTCTTTTGCTTGGAGAAGATAAACAAATACTGTAAATTTTTGATGCAGGGAAGCCAGCGAAATCGATCTATCGTTCGGCGGAGCGGAGCGAATGCTGCACATTGTTGATGGAGGGAGATCGGCTAAATTTGTCCATCGTCTAGCGAAACCAAACGAATGCCACACGTGGCTGATGGAGGGAGGCCGGCAAAACAAGTTCTTCGTTTGGAGAAGCCAAAGAAATGCTGTACATTCTTGATGGGGTAAGGTCGGCAAAGCCAGTCCGTCGTTCAGCGAAGCCAAATGACTACTACAGTGCCTTGCAAAATTATACGACATACCCCGATTTCCGCAGTTCCAAACTTCGTGTCAATTAGGGTGCCAAACGGTAAACGCAAATCGATGCAGAGCCCTCAAAAACCCTTGGGTACGAATCTTTATGAAATTAGAGCCACTAGCAGGAAACTGGCAACGGAAATTGTCAAAAATGGCCGTTGCAAAATTATACGACATGGCTGACGTTCTCGCAGAAATTTCTATTCTACGCCATCTGTATCAGTTCGTTCATGGTATGAACCATTAGAAACATCGAATTATTAGTCGTCAGAATGTCTAGGCGCTGAACCACTTCGAAAACTCTGTTTGGTATGTTTCAACCCAGCTTTTTGTGAACGCCCCTTTTTTCAATTTGCGCCCATTCCCCTATAACGGCTAGTTTCAGCGGAGCCATACGCTCGTATTGTCTGTTGTGGATGCAGATTCAACGCCCAAGACTACCTCACACGTTTTCCACAGGGTTGACGTCCTGCAAACCGGCCGACCATTCTAGCAAATTGGCAGGATCGGCCTGAAACCAAGCCTGCATTGTCCTGCTGACAAGAAGTGAAGGCGGAAACGGACTAGAAAGAACTGGGAATGATTTGCCGGCGCATTGTAATAATGTGGGTATGTATACAAGTCTGTTGGTACCTGCTCGTTGGTGCCCCTGCTTCTACTGAACCCAGCAGACGTTTGAGTGTACACAGGGAACGTTCGAGCGATATAGCGTGCACAACTATATCGCGAAAGTATCCCGCACATTGCATAAAGGTGTTGCCGTCCGGGACACTAAGGCCTCTGATCCATAACACCTTAGGATCTGTACCTAGGGAGTTCATGAAGTCTTTGGCCACAAGCCACAATTTCGCCACCCTGAATTGCCGGTCATTGTCGAGTGATATCCAACAATCTGCGTTGTCCAATCTTCTGAGCTACTTCCATGCACCGTTTGCTGCTTTGCAGGAAACTCGCCTCAAGGATAGACCAGTCATTAACGTCGGAGAGTACGTCATCTACTGTGGTGACGCTGATGATAGGAGAGTGGGAGGCTGTGCGATAGCTGTAAGGAAGGACTACAATGGTATGATCGAGGAATTCGGCTCAACGTCGTGTAGGAATGCATTTGTGCGACTGCGGGATCACAGAGGATTCAATCTGTGGATAGTGAGTGCTCATGCGCCCACCGAAACCGCCGAAGACAATTCCAAGGATGCCTTCTACGAGGAACTCAATACGTTGCTAGCCAGGATACCTTGTCAACATGCTGTTGTGGTGGGAATCGACGCAAACGCGAAGAAGGGACTTGATCAGGAATCCGAAGTACTCGGTAAATGGTTCTTCCCAGTGAAGCAAACATCGGACAATGGCTACCGCCTTCTCAGAACTTTTGAAACAGGTTGTTAACACGCTAAAGGCCACTTCGTTCGGTGCAAACACGTTATTCGCGTCTTGGTATGGTGCAAACGAGCTTTCTCAGTGTAGACGACCCAGGAAGCACCGAGCAAGCAGCCTTATTAAGGGTTCTCGAAGCGTTCCAACAGCCTATTGTACGGTGTTAACCAGCTTACTAACACTTCGTTCAGTGCAAGCCTGCTTATCGTCGATCGGTAGGGTGCGAACCAGCTTCGGTTCCGTGCAATCAGCCTTAGGCACGTAAAGCACCGTGCAAGCAGCCTATGGGAGTTGCCGAACCGTTCCAGCAGCTTTGCACGGAGTTGACACGCTATCTTGCAGGTGCTATTCGACTCTACAGCAATGGGTGCTCATCGATTCGTCTTTTTTTGCCTCGTTCGTTAGCAGTCGTGCGGTTTTTTCCTTTTCATATCTCTCTCTGATGTTGATGTTTTTAGAATGTTTAATGCCCTTTTTTGGCCTGATATAGCATAAGATATCGCAAGATAGGCGAGTTGAACCCAAAACTCAGATGTCAAGCTTTTAACATTCTAAAAACATCAAAATCACATCTTCCAAGGCCTCAGCTTGAAGGCAGTGTTCACGATGATCTTCGATTTTGATATTGATCGCTAAATCGATTGTTTGGTCACCGCGTAGAACTGAAATGACGAAGAAATTGAGAAAAACGTCCCAGAAGCGCACCAAATCCTTCACTCTCACCCCACCTTTTTTTATTCTCACTGGAACTGTTCCTTGTGACTATGAAATCTTTTGTGGTCCCGTCTTTTGCAGTTATTCTCTTTCTGTTGCTCCGTTCTCTTTCCCTTCCACCCCAACTAATACTGCTTTGCCTGAAATATTCTTCCATTTTTGATTAGTCCCTTTTTTCACCGGTGACAACCACCGTGAACATGTTCATCCAATCGGACAGCTGGTCATTCCATAGTAATAAAGGAGAGTGGTGTTCATCCGTCCGTCCGTCCGTCCGTCCGTCCGTCCGTCCGTCCGTCCGTTCGTCCGTCCGTCCGTCAGTCAGCCAGTCAGTCAGTCAGCCAGTCAGTCAGTCAGTCAGTCAGTCAGTCAGTCAGCCAGTCAGTCAGTCAGTCCGTCAGTCCGTCAGTTTACGGTGTGCATTCAGTAATTGCAGACTTTTGTGTTTTACAAGGGTTACGCGTAAAAGAACCGAACAGGACGTCAAAGAAAGTCAGCGGGACCCCAGCGTGAGTGCGCCGCCCTACGCCGAAGAAGTTGTACGGGACCCATGTTCGAGTGCGCCGGATGCCATAGAAAGTACACGGGACCCATGTAAGAGTGCGCCGTACGCCATTAAAAGTGTGCGGGACCCATGTAAATATTTACAAGTAATTTACGAAATTTGAATAGCAGTTTCGCGTTAGTTACAACGTGCGGAAAACCTAGTCACGGACTCTGGTAATCAATTTCAATCTTTCAACCAGTTAAAAATGGTCTTTGACGACCCATTCTTAGGTGTGATACAATCGATTGTATCACACCTAAATACATACAAATTTGGTGTGATCCAATCGATCGTATCACACCTAAAAATGTGTCTTCAGAGACCGTTCTTAACCGGCTAAAAGAATGCAATTGATCACTCGGGTCCGTGACTAGGCTTTCCGCACGTCCTTGCAACGCGAAACTCCCTAATTCAAATTTCGTTAAAGCCTTGAGTCCTGTCTGATATCTGTGTTCTGCGTTCGTCATGTTACTTTCTGATATCTCCCTAATTCATTCTGCCCCCACTAAGACAGTTGTTATTGCAAGTTTTCTGAGATAAGCATATGGGAAATCGATGTTGTTACATGACTAATAGAGTGGGTAAAAGGCGAGCTTCATTTATCCTCATGTATCTGCGGTTATGGTCAAGGTAGAATTTGACTCATAGACAGTACAAGGTAGCGGTTCCGTGGTATTCCAATTCGAAATGCATTGGTAGTCGAGAAACTAATCATCGTATTTTTTATGCGATGGGAGCGCAAAGGTATTTCAACTATCCTCTTTTCGATGGACGTACCATAGGGTTTCCCTTGCTGCATCTGCATGAGGTGAGATACCGCTCGCTTCGCTCATGATTCCGCTTGGTTTGGCGCATGGTTCTCATTCTACCCCTTCCGCCTATCGTAAGGTTCCGCTTTCTTGGTATCAACCTCCGCTTGTTTAGCGTTAGCTCCCACTCGCTTAGTGTTAGCTTTTGCTTGCTTCCCGTTAACTTCCGCTCGCTCAGTGTTAGTTTCTATTTGCTTCGCGTTTGCTTCCGCTCGCTTGGGTGCATGGTTCCACTCGTTCCCCTGCCTAACGTAAGGTTCTGCTTGCTCAGCGTTAGCTTCTACTTGCTTCGCGTTTGCTTCCGTTCGCTTTGGTGCATGGTTCCACTCGTTCCCCTACCTAACGTAAGGTTCTGCTTGCTTCTTCTTCTTCTTATCGGCCACATAGAGCTTCTCCTTATAGGTGTAAAAAAGCAGCCACATCGCACGGGTTCGTCCACATATCCATAACTGTTAGAGAAGTCGGCCTTGCAGGACATGAAAATAAATGAAATGAATCGTGCCCTGGGTTGTGGCAGTCAGTACATTCGTCGGGGATCGACGAGTCGATCTTATGGACGAAGGCCTTGAGGTGTGAGGAGTGTCCACATCGTAGACCTGCCAGGATGACGCGTGTACGTCTGGGTAGGTCCGTTTCGCTGTCATCGATCGGGGGTGGCACGTCACCAAAAATTGGATTTAGGGGAGCACTGGAAAGGTATTCTCTGACGAATCGGGTGTGCTCCATTTGCAGTAGTCTGACGCGATTGAGCTTCGACGTCGCCCAACGTTGACGATCCAAGACAGAGACTGCAGCATGAAGTGGCGAGCGAATATGTCGGAAATGGGGACCAGATGACAGTAATGGGAAATTAGGGTGTGTGGAATTCCTTACAATGCCAACATGGAACTGTTGCGACTGGAGTTGACAATGCTGCTTTACAGGAAGCAGCGAACACTCTTGATGTAGATGAGATACCGGTGTGGATCTAGGGCATCCAGTGATCACGCGTAGAGCAGTGTTCTGTGCACGCTGAAGTTTGCTCCAAGAGGTTTCCGACAGGTGTCTTGACCATATTGGGGCTCCATATTCCAGCACCGGCTGCACCATAGCCCTGTAGGTGGTTCGCAGGATTTCCTTAGAGCTACCCCATGTAGTGCCTGCTAGCGAACGTAGGATGTTGTTACGTGTGTTGGCAGCAGCAGCTCGAATACGTGTGTTTTCGTGAAAACGCAGTGACGGGTCCAGGAATACACCAAGTAGACGAGGGTGTTTTGATAAGGGCAGCATATTTCCTTCCCAAAGAATCTTGGGATGCAGCTTGTGTTCGGCAGTCGCTGTAGTGCACAAAGTGACGCTGGACTTGGTAGGAGAGACCTTTAGCTGCTTCGATTCAAGGAACTTGGCCAGACTGACGAGGTATTTATTCATCTCAGCAGTGGCTCGATCGATGACAGGGTCAGAACAAATAATAGTGATGTCATCCGCATATAGACATAAGTGGATGTTTGACGACGGCTTTGGCACATCAGATAGATACAAAGAAAACAGGCTGGGAGATAGAACTCCTCCTTGTGGAACGCCTGCCTTCAGGGGCACAGACTTCGATAAGTGTCCATCAAATTTCACACGAATGGAACGATTTTTGACAAAGTTATCTGTCCATCTTTTGCACCAGTCAGGAATAGTAGAGTCCAGGATCGATTTGGACAGCAGCGGAATACTGACGTTATCGAAGGCAGCGGTTAAGTCAACCGCCACGACAATACTTCTACCAGCTGGAGGTTTCTGGCGTTGAAGCCAGCAATTATGTGTTCTGTGATGGACGTGAGTGCCGTAATGGTAGAGTGGGCCTTCTTGAAGCCATGTCGATGCACGTTATGTCGTAATGCTTCTTGGAGGTGCGGGTAGATGAATTTCTCCGCTAACTTAGCAATAGGGGACAAAAGGGAGATCGGTCGATGCGAAGTTGCTTGATCTTCTGGTTTGCCAGGCTTGAGGATCGGAAGAACAATTGCTTGCTTCCATCTAGCGGGGATGACACCTGTGCTGAATGAAGAGTAGACTAGGTCACAAAGTAATTCAAGGAACTCTTCCGGCAAGTGCTTGAGATGGACGGCTGACACACCGTCGGGTCCCTCTGCTCGCGAGTTCATCATGGACTTGATGAGGGAAGACATCTCAGAGGCAGTTATGGCAGGTACACCTTTTCGGCTGAGCTTCCTTATAGACCGGAGAGTGAGCCTGTTGGGACGATCACGGCGGGACGTCGCTGAAGCAAAGTGTTTTCCAAGTCGACATGCAGCCTTAAATCCGGACTCGACTTTCCCCGAAGGGAACTCAAGCATGTCGCGCTCTGCTGCCAATTTCTTGCCAGACAACCGCTTAAGAGTGCTCCATGTCTTCTTTGCATCAGTGGAGAAATTCAAGGATTCAGTGAACTCCATCCATCGCATCCGCTTGTAATCATTCAGCATTTTGGTGATCTCATCAGACAGTCGTTGAATGCTGGGATCTGCAGGATCAGCTCGGCGCTTCTCGTCCCGTAATTCGATCAGCTCCAGGACGTCTTTGGGAACGTTAGGGTGAAACGTTCTAACGCGCCCTGTAGGAATTGCAGTTCTGGAGGCGTTGCATATGGCATCAACAATGAACTTGTCCTTCTCATGAACGGAGCCGGTTAGCGGATAGCAGGCTACCCGACTGAGCAACACCTCTTTAAACATGACCCAGTTGGCCTTACGGTAGTTGATGTACAATTTGCTACGAGAGCCTAAGAAAGGTGCCAGGTGACTGTTGAGAGACAAATCCAATGAAACACATATGGGTACATGATCGCTGGCCATAGCTATAGCAGTGGACCAGTTACAGGAAACAACAAGAGAAGATGATACAAAAGTGACATCTGGAGAGGACGGCCTGCCCGTGGAAGGAAGGCGAGTGGGGGCGTCCTCGTTAATGGCAACAAGATCACAATCCTCAGCAAAAAGCTCAAATAGTTCCCCTCTGCCATCGGGATCTAGAGAGGAGAACCAGGACGTGGAGTGAGCATTAAAATCGCCAGCCATGACAACAGAAGACGATGGGAGGGCAGTGTGCACAGATTGCAGAAATGGAGTGGGGTCAAACGAATTGGGACATGAGGAGATTGGGGGAATATAAATATTAACAATATCTATAGGGCAACTTTGCAATAAAACATGAACACCAATACATTCTACAACATTATGATTAGGGAGAGCTATAAGATGAGAAGGTATAGAGGTTTTTACAAACGTAGAGACGCCTCCACCATGAGATGTGCGAGGGAGGTGGTAAGACGTATAACCGGGGAGGCGGGGTAGGGAGAATGTTGGGCTAAGTTTAGTCTCCTGAAGGAGAATGACATCTGGACGAAAGCGTTCAATGTACAATGTGAGCTCAGCAAGTTTGGCACGCAGGCCATTGATATTGAGTTGAAAAATGTCTAGACTATGAAGAGGAACACTAGGAGGAAAGTTAGAGCAAGAAGTACAACAATAAGCATCAGTGTAGTCATTATAACTGGTTAACCCCGAACATTTGAGGTGTACCCAGCCGAGGCAACCACCGCACTGGACGCTTGCATGTTGAGCCGATAATCCACAATGACAGCAGGGATATCGCGGAGTCTTGCTGGGTGGCCCAGGGTTCCTCTCAATGCCGGCTCGCAGCAGTAGTATGCGGAGGAGTGCAGCAGCCAGCCATTTGCACTCCCATACAGAAAAAACTCCTCGTGGAGTTGTTGATGCCCGTTTGATGAGTCTCCTTGATCTTGGTAGTCGACTCCACAGATCCACCACGCGTAGGTTGAGCATCTCGGATCCGGTTGAGCATCTCGGTTCTGCTTGCTTGCCGTTAGCTTCTGCTTGCTTCGCGTGTTAGCTTCTGCTTGCTTCGCGTTCAGTACGGGGACAATCCGTTACTAGCGGATAGCGTGTTAACAGCTTGTTTCAGAAGTTCCGAGTTGTCGACTCGTGTGAACGCAGTGGTCTGATTATTGCATCGACATTCAAGAGGAATCATCGCCGCCATCAGCTTACGTGGCAGGGACCAACCCAGCTATCTATGGAAGAGCAGCGGAAGCGGAAGATGACAACTTTGAAACTACGGCTCGACTATGTTCTGACGAGGAATATTCCAGTTTCGGACATTCGAAGATCTAGAGCTGTGTGGGATGTCGCATTCGATTCGGATCACCGTCCAGTTCTGTTGAACTTCACTGCGAGGATTCATAAGAGGAAGCGAGGGGCTAAGCCTCTCCAGAGGATTCATACGACAAGTCTCAGGGATGAAGAATGCAGAAGGAAAATCCGACAACGCGTTTCCGTTCATATTGGAGTACGGACTAAGAAGAAACTTTGCGACGCGGACTCTTTCGTCAAGTGCATCCAGGACGCTTTGAAAGAGGCACTCCCGGTTGTATAGCCTAAGAAGAAGTTCGCCTACGTCTCAGAAGAAACAACATCTACCTATAACAGAGTATGTGCTCTCCGAACGGCAGGAAACTACGTGGAGGAGGAGCGTCTGAGGAGGAAGTTGCGTCGGCAGCTTCAAAATGACCGCGAACGAGAATGGACGTGTAGAGCTAAGGAGGTTGAGAAGGCTTGGGAGGAGAAGAATCCGAGGAAAGCCTGTACGTTGTTACGACAGTATAGCGGCAAGATGAAGAGATGTTCTGCTGTCCTCAACACTACCAATGGAGTTGCAGTTGGTGATGTGACGCTGCCATTATGGAAGGATTACTTCAGTTCACTACTAAATCGTCCAGCGCCATCGTTACCTGAGCTCCCGCATGTTCAGAGAGCACATTACAATGTCAGTGAGGAACCGCCGACTGAGGCTGAAGTTTCGAATTGTGTCCGGAAAATGAAGAATGGAAAGGCAGGTGGAGATGACAACATCACTGCTGAAATGCTGAAAGCTCTTCCTCCGTCTGGGATTCGTGAAATGACCAACACCATCCGTGCCTTATGGATGAGCGAAAGGATACCCGATTCGTGGAGACATGCGATCATCGTACCTCTTCACAAAAAGCTATCCGTCTCGGATCCTAAGAACTACAGAGGAATCTCTCTACTTCGTGTCATGTACAAGATTTTAAAACGTATCATGCTGCCGAGATGTCGTACGTTCACGCCGTGGCAGTGTGGAGGAAAGAAGACAACCTCTATGCAAACCGACGTCACCCCCTCCACGAAGAGGGTTTCTGTCATGGGAGAGGTGCTGGCCGGCCGCGTCTCTCCTTCGGATTCTCCTGCTGAGGGCCGGCGTGGAAAGGAATCCTGGACCCGCTCAGAAGAAGAAGTACCTATGTGCCACATGCGACAGAAATGTCAATTGGAATGGGACCAGCGTCCAATGCTTTGGATGCCAAAGGTGGGTGCACTTCTCTTGTTCGGGTCTCAGTTCTGTGAAGCATCATAACTCTTCTTTTCGCTGTGTTATATGCTCTTCACCTACCAACTCTGATTCCTCTTCCTCGTATCGCCCCCTTTCCATTGTACATATCAATCTCAATGGCCTTCGTGCCAAACTTTCTGAGCTCTCTCTTCGCACGTACTTACCATCCAGACGTGATCATGGTTCAAGAAACCAAGCTCTCTCCATCCCCTACCCGTCCTCATCCTAACATCCCGGGCTATACTGCCTTCCATGCTCCAAGGTCAGCTCTTGGCGGAGGAGTTTCAACCTTTGTTTTATCTTCTCTTCCCTCCCACCTCATACCCAACACCCCCACGGATGGTACTCTCGAGTACCTTCCAATCCATCTCCCTCTTAGAACACCTCTTTCTCTCTTCAACATATATATTCCACCTACTACCTCATGCCCCTCTTTTTACAATCCTATTCCACTTCTCAAGCAGCTGAAAGACTGCTCCCTCTCATCCTCAGTTGTCTTCGCGGGCAATTTTAATGCTCACACCTTTTGCTCGTCTCTCGATTCTGACGCTAGAGGAAATGACGTCGAAAAATGGGCAGAGGAGTGTGACTTGGTCATCTTAAACGATGATCAGCCCACCCGTCTCCCTAACAACGGCCGATCTTCCAGCCCAGACCTTTCTCTAGTCTCGTCCAACCTCTCTAACTCTTGCTCATGGTCCACCTCAACCACTTTGCCAAGTGACCATGTCCCCGTTTTTATCCATATCGATCTCTCCAACTCTCTCGCTCCCTATCCTGGTGTTCGTCAACGTTCTTATCTTAATTTAGGCCGAGCAGACTGGAGCCTGTTCAGTGAAGTTGCGCTTCGCCTGTCGGCAAATTACCCGTGGAATGGCGACGTGCACCAGAAAGAGTGCCATTTATCTGACGCGATCCGCAGAGCCATGAAAGCGGCTATTCCTGTCGGCCGCGTCAGAACGTTCTATCCAAATGTCACAAGGGAGATCCTCGATAAGATCAGGACAAGAGATGCCAGGAGAGCGGTCAACCATCTGGACCCCGTCGTTGCTGAACTTGACGATGAGATCAAAAAGGATCTAGACAGGCACAAGATAGAAGAGTGGGAAAAGTTCGCTGGGCAGTTGGACTTCAAGACGGACAGTGCAGCTACTTGGAAGGTACTACGGAAGCTCTCGGGTAAGAGCTTGCCTGCTACCGTCTCCACAATCGAATTAGAAAACGGTGTATTCAAATCAGGAAAAGAAGCCGCTTATGCGCTCGGGAGAAGTTTTTTCATCACCAGTGCAAAGCGTGGTCCGCAGAATAGAGTGACTGTACGAGAGCTGTGTCGCCTCCCGCTTATGAGCACGGCCAAAGTGTTCACTACGACGCAAGTTGAGAAAGTTATAAAGGATATGCGGAATTCAAAAGCGGTCGGTCCAGACGGGATATGTCCTGCTGTCTTGAAGAAGATACCGAATGAAATCCTTCCGCTTCTCACTGATTTGATCAATACCTCGTTCAGATCGTGCACCATCCCACAGAACTGGAAGACAGCTAACGTTGTGCCGCTGCCCAAGCCGGGGAAGCCTCAGGCTTCAGTCAAGGGATACAGACCTATTAGCTTGCTGTCCACGTTCGCGAAGGTAGCCGAAAAACTGATCGTAAAGGACTTGGCGGAGCACAATGAGAAGCAAGTGATTCAGCATGGATTCAGAAAGCTGCATTCCACCAAGACAGCTCTGCTGAAAATTACAAGCTTTGCCATCGATGGGTTCAATGCCCAGAAGCTACAGAGAACTGTAGCTGTTGCGTTGGATCTCACCAAGGCATTCGACACAGTAAACCATGGAGTTCTGTCAAGCAACTTACTCGAATCATCAATACCGCCGTGGCAGAAACGCTGTATATCGGCATTCATCAAGGGCAGACGAGCCAGAGTTATGTTCCAAAACCATGTCTCCAATAGTATTCCTATTGCAGCTGGAGTTCCGCAGGGCGGCGTTTTATCGCCTGCCCTCTTCAGTCTGTACCTCGAAGACATGCCCGCTCCCCCCAGGATATCAAGGTGGTCGCCTATGCCGATGATATGACAATAATGTGTCGGGATCGGGACATACATGTGGCCGCCTCGAAGATCAATGATACCTGGTCACACTGAAAAGCTTTTTCGACCGCAAAATGCTAAAGATCTCTGCATCGAAATCGTCGGTATCCGTACTCTCAACGGATCCTTCGGAGCACAGCGCTCACCCGCATGCCGAGTGGGACGGAGATCGATTACCTGCTGCTCGCTTTCCCAAACTGCTCGGTCTGGTGCTCGATCCATCGCTCAAGTTTCATAAGAACACCGAGCAGAAGCAGGCCGTCGTCAAAGCGAAGCTTAATGTGCTCAGAGCCCTGGGCGGTACATCATGGGGCAGTAGCAAAGAAACCATTATTACGACGTATAAAGCGATTCTCCAGCCTGCACTAGAATACGGCGCACCAGTTTGGCAGCATCTAGTTTCGGAATCCTCTTGGACTAAGATGCAACGCATACAGAATGCGGTTCTTCGAATCCTCAGAACTTTTGAAACAAGCTGTTAACACGCAATCCGTTAGTAACGGATTGTCCCCGTACCGAACGCGAAGCAAGCAGAAGCTAACACGCGAAGCAAGCAGAAGCTAACGCCAAGCAAACAGAACCTTACGTAGGTAGGGGAACGAGTGGAACCATGCACTAAAGCGAGCGGAAGCAAACGCGAAGCAAGTAGAAGCTAACGCTGAGCAAGCAGAACCTTACGATAGGCAGGGGAACGAGTGGAACCATGCACCAAAGCGAGCGGAAGCAAACGCGAAGCAAGTAGAAGCTAACGCTGAGCAAGCAGAACCTTACGATGGGCAGGGGAACGAGTGGAACCGTGCACCGAAGCGAGCGGAAGCAAACGCGAAGCAAGTAGAAACTAACACTGAGCGAGCGGAAGTTAACGGGAAGCAAGCAAAAGCTAACGCTAAACAAGCGGAGGTTGATACCAAGCAACCGGAACCTTACGATAGGGGGAAGGGGTAGAATGAGAACCGTGCGCCAAAGCAAGTGGAATCATGAGCGAAGCGAGCGGAATCTCACCTCATGCAGATGTAACGAGGGAAACCCTATGGTACGTCCATCGAAAAGAGGATAGTTGAAATACCTTGCGCTCCCAGCGCATGAAAAATGCGATGATTATTTTCTCGACTACCAATGCATTTCGAATTTGAATACCACGGAACCGCTACCTTGTACTGTTTATGAGTCAAATTCTACCTTGACCATAGCCGCAGATACATGAGGATAAATGAAGTTCGCCTTTTACCCACTCTATTAGTCATGTAACAACATCGATTTCCCATATGCTTATCTCAGAAAACTTGCAATAACAACTGTCTTACTGGGGGCAGAATGAATTAAGGAGATATCAGAAGGTAGCTGAGTCGAACGCAGAGCACAGATATCAGAAAGGACTCGAGGCTTTAAAGGCAGTGGTCGCGCTCAAATATGCTCGTCTTCTTTTCCTCTCTGAACCATTTTCTGGGTATAGAGTAGTAGAACCCTTAAGAAAATCGCGAAAAAATAGCTGTTCTGGGTCCAATTCGAAGCCTGAACTTTCTTGTCTTTTGATGGTGGACAAGTCCATCCCACATCATCGGCATCGATGATCTCTAATATTGAGAGCATCAGCTGGCTTGAAATTGAATTTCAATCAATGAACTTTCATATTTATGTGTACATCTAGTCAAAAACATGGGTTGAAGTGCTTGCTTTCATTGTTTAACTGTTTTATTAGGTAAATTTGCATTTATTTCTTCCTCTGAGTGTCGATGATTTTCGACTGCTTGGCATGAGACTGTGATCTTTCTGTGCACGTGTGCACGAACTGGAAATTTAGGGTCTTGATAACTCTAATTCTAGCCCGTTTTTCACCGCGCTACCTTCATAGTTTTTGAGCTGTTTTATATCTGAGCTCAATTTTGTAGTTTTTTCGATAATGTTTTTCATCGTGACCACTGCCTTTAACGAAATTTGAACTAGGGAGTTTCGCGTTCCTACAACGTGCGGGAAACCTAGTCACGGACCCGAGTGACCAATGGCATTCTTTTAGCCGGGTAAGAACGGTCTCTGAAGACCCATTTTTAGGTGTGATACAATCGATTGTATCACACCTGAAAATGGGTCGTCAAAGACCATTTCAAACTGATTGAAAAATTGACATTGATTACATAGGTCCGTGACTAGGTTTTCCGCACGTTGTTGCAACGCGAAACTCCCTTATTCAAATTTCGTTAATTACTTGTAAATATTAACATGGGTCCCGCACACTTTCTATGGAGTCTGGCGCTCTCTAGCATGGTTCCCGCAGACTTTCTATGGCGTTCGGCGCCCTCTTACATGGGTCCCGTACAACTTCTTCGGCGTAGGGCGCACTCCCGCTGGGGTCCCGCTGACTTTCTTTGACGTCCCGCTCGGTTCTTTTGGGCGTAACCAGGGGTGTGCGGCAAAGGAATTTGAGAATTCGGCAAACGGCAACGGCCACGGCAAACCCCAACAATGGCCGGCAAACGGCAAACGGCAAAACGGCAAACGGCAAAAGCTGTTCTGTGCTATAATACACCCACATTTGATTAGTCGTGTGGTGAACCATGCAATATTTGCCAGTTACTATTTATCTGTGAAGGGAATATCCCATATATCAAAAGCCACTTGAGAGCCTCAGGTGATCAGAGCGCTGTTTTGTGTGTGATAGTATAGGAGCTTCTATCAAGTTCAACTAGACCGTTTGATTGTGCGACCCAGCCTAGTCGATCCGGGCACATGCAGCAAAGAGTAAGCAAGCTTAGTGCGGTGGGAGAGTGCGCCGACCCAAAGACTGTGGCCGATACCGGTACCACAATCAGATGGGAATAAATGGATGAATACGCGTTGATTGGTCGACATTTTCGGAGGAAGACAGTCCATACCGCAATCAGCAGCGCGCGGTTTAGTTTATGACCGGAGTCACTCACAATTTTTGCTGTTAGTAACAAATAGTAGGCTCAGGGTTCCTTACTTCGCTCATCGAAAAATTCGCTCAAATCGTTTCCCTTTTGAAGCTGCAGGAGTGGAGTGAGACTAGTCTAAATAAATGCAGTGCACACGATTAAAGCAGTCTCCGAATTTTCACCGGATATCAAGAGCTCTGAGTGGCATTTTGATCGAATACACAGAATGAAGGGCACCTAGTGCCAATTCGACTGGCACATGCGACGCGGGCGACAGAAAGTCGGTGTCGCCGTTGGAGCGCCGCGCACGGTGCGTTTAGCCAGCCGACTGCTCTTGGGTGTTTCCTATTCTGTGTATTCAGCAAACAAGCCGGCACGAGGATCAATACAACAACAATGTCGGCTAGAAAAACAAACAATAAATCACTCTATACGGTACCAAAACTTGAATATGCTGTGCCCGCCCCACCCACTTCCCCTGTGGTTACCGAGGAAGTGAGTGGGGCGAGCACACCACATTCCAATCTCCTGGCAGCATATTGCTATTGATTGCTCGTTTTAAGCCGGTTTTCGACACTATTGTTGCAATGTGCCTCGGACATTTTGATTTCAGGTGACAATTTTGAAGGCGGTTTCAATTGTTGCTTCCGAAAAATTTTCGTTTTTTCAACTCTACACCATTTCATAACAAACTCAGCTCTGCCAAGGAGCCAACCCGGTGCTATGGCAGCGGCATGACCATGCCATTTTTTCGTGCCGCCGCGCATTTTGAGGACCAACCCAAGGTTTTCCTCCCATTCCAAAATTAGTAGAGTAGAAGCTGAGCAGAAAAATGGGCGTGGTCAAGTGCCTCCCCCCTCACTGCGATAGCACCGTCAACCCTTCGTTTCAGCTAATGATCTCGACATCGAAAATATAATTAAACACTGCCTATAAAGACCGCTGTGAACATTGTTCAATTTTTAAAAAGCCGGACAAAGTATTTGCAGAATTGATCATTTTCCTGTCCCATTTATTACCATCAGTCAATCAACCGACGATAAGCGGGCCTATTCCTCAAGTGGTTCATATGTCTAAAAAAGGATGCTTTCACGCCAAAACTTTTGTACCATTTGTTTTTGCGGTTCCGGAACTTGCAGCAATCGGTATGCTTCTGGAAAAGTGTTTTTGCGATTTAGGCATTTCTAAGGGGTTAAAAATTTCATGATTAAAAAGAGACATTTGGAGGCTCCCAACTTAGAACCTAAACAAACGCCTCTGATAGTCTAGTCTAAATATCTTCATTAGTCACAGGATAACTGGGTACAATTACCCATTGCATGAGCTGGAACTAGTAGCTGGTACTAGCCAAAATAGGTATTTGTTGCAGGTTCGAATCGCTAACCAATACAGAAACTGAGGTGAGGGCGCACACCAGGCCCTGTTGTTTTAACGCATTTTGCCGA
The DNA here is from genome assembly GCA_029168955.1 of Aplectana chamaeleonis. Taxonomy (NCBI): domain Eukaryota; kingdom Metazoa; phylum Nematoda; class Chromadorea; order Rhabditida; family Cosmocercidae; genus Aplectana; species Aplectana chamaeleonis. The sequence continues at coordinate 139,583 of JAPDOI010000793.1, forward strand.
AAATTTGCCGTTTTAAGCGAAAATTTCGGCAAACGGCAACGGCAACGGCAAACACCAAAAATGGCCGGCAAACGGCAATCGGCAAACGGCAATTGCCGCACACCCCTGGGCGTAACCCTTGTAAAACACAAAAGTCTGCAATTTCAGAATGCACACCGTAAACTGACTGACTGACTGACTGACTGACGGACGGACGGACGGACGTACGGACGGACGGACGGACGGACGGACGGACGGACGGACGGACGGACGGACGGACGGAAGGACGGAAGGACGGACGGACGGACGAACGCCACTCTTCTTTATTACTATGGAATGACCAGTTGTCCGATTGGACGAACATGTTCACGGTGGTTGTCACCGGTGAAAAAAGGGATTAATCAAAAATGGAAGAATATTTCAGGCAAAGCAGTATTAGTTGGGGTCCGAAGGAGAGAACGGTGCAACAGAAAGAGAACAACTGCAAAAGACGGGACCACAAAAGATTTCATAGTCACAACGAACAGTTCCAGTAAGAATAAAAAAGGTGGGGTGAGAGTGAAGGATTTGGTGCGCTTCTGGGACGTTTTTCTCAAGTTCTTCGTCATTTCAGTTCTACCCGGTGACCAAACAACCGTTTTAGCGATTAATATAGAAATCGAAGATCATCGTGAACACTGCCCTTAAGCTGAGGCCTCGGAAGATGTGATTTTGATGTTTTTAGAATGTTTAAATCTTGACATCTGAGTTTTGTGTACAAGTCGCCTATCTTGCTATATCTTATGCTATATCAGGTCAAAAAAAGGCATTAAACATTCTAAAAACGTCAACATCAGAGAGAGAAGTGAAAAGGAAACCACACGTTTGCTAATGAACGAAGCGAAAAAAGACGAATCGATGAGCAGGCATTGCTGTAGAGCCGAGTCGCACCCCGGCAAGATAGCGTGTCAACTCCGTGCAAAGCTGCTGGAACGGTTCGGCAACTCCCGTAGGCTGCTTGTACGGTGCTTTACGTGCCTAAGGCTGATTGCACGGAACCGAAGCTGGTTCGCACCCTACCGATCCACGATAAGGAGGCTTGCACGGAACGAAGTGTCAGTAAGCTGGTTAACACCGTACAATAAGCTGTTGGAACGCTTCGCAAACCCCCAATAAGGCTGCTTGCTCGGTGCTTCCTGGGTCGTCTACGCTGAGAAAGCTCGTTCGCACCATACCAAGACGCGAATAACGTGTTTGCATCGAACGAAGTGGCTTTTAGCGTGTTAACAACCTGTTTCAAAAGTTCTGAGTCGCCACCGGATGTGCAAGAAGTTCCCCAGTCGAGCACTTGCATGCGGAGACACGATTATTACCAGTAAAAGAACACTGTCAGCTCCAGGCCCAACAATTTTTCATCAACATTGTCAAACAACCAAATCACCCCTCTCGGAGAGTGCTAAACCCCGTCAGAGAAAGAAAGATCAGAAAGCCATTCGCCGATGCTCCAAGCAAAGTCAATCTGCAAAGATGGCACGATTCACAGCAAGAACGACTCCGTCTGTTGCGCGAGGAGCACACACAGTTCGTACGATGTCATCTGGAAAAGACGGCGGTTAATCCCATCCTGGGTGTGGTGCCGCCCCGGGTCTGCACATCCGAGTCTCAACTCGGAAGGAGGGCCAGATGCACCCTGGCATCGCTGCGCTGTGGTCACTCTACTATGCTTATGGCATATGTTAGCAAGATTGACAGCACCAAATCGGACGTATGCCCAGACTGTGGATGCCACGGCCACGATACGGCACATTTGTTTGATTGTCCGTAGAGACCAACCACGCTGACCACAATGGACCTATGGACGAATCCGTTATTGGTCGCCCAGTTCCTCAACCTATAACAGTACCCTCGACGTGGCTGCAAAGAAGAAGAAGAAAACGTATCATTCTCGAGCGACTCATCAAACATCGTGAGGAAACGACCAGAGAGGAGCAAGCCGGTTTTCGACCTGGAAGATCGAACATCGACCAAGTGTTCGTTGTGAGAAGAGTAATCGAATCGTGGCAGCGGTATTCTAAGCCATTACAGCTTGCTTTTTTGGACTTTGAAGCCGCATTCGACTCTCCTCATCGTGATCGATTGCTCAACGCTCTGCGAGCCGATGGAGTCCCGGAAAAGTATGTTCGACTAATCGAGGACATGAACAAAGGAACAACAACAGCAGTTCGTACGCCTGTCGGATTTACGTCAGCTTTCGAGGTGAGAACAGGAGTAAGGCAGGGAGCTGTAACAGGACCTTTTCTATTCAACTTTGCCGTTGATGACATCATGCGTAGAAATGCAGAACAGTTTCCTGCGGACGTGATCCTCACACCATCAGGACACTCCCTTGTCGACCTAGAGTACGCCGATGACATTGTGTTATTCGCTGAAAACAACGCAAAACTGCAAAGGATTGTGAACCTCGTTTCGAAGTATGCCGCAGCCTATGGACTTCGTCTTCGTCCGGACAAATGCAAGCAGATGTGGGTCTCCCAGAGGCCTTCAACGGGAAATTGTGTGGACGGACAACGTATCGAACTGGTGGACGATTTCTGTTATTTGGGCTGTTTGCTGAAGAACGATGGTAGTTATGCAGCGGATATTCAACAACGATGTGCGAAAGCTACGTCTGCATTCAATTCTCTAACCAAGTGTTTGTGGTCTACCCCCGTTGCGAAGGAAGTCAAGTTGGGCGTCTACTTATCCGCTATTCGCCCTATCATGATGTACGGATCGGAGACGTGGGCAGCACCCAAGACGCAGATGGTAAGGTTGGATTGCACGGAGAGGAAGCTTTTTAGACGTTTGCTCGGATATTTCTGGCCACGGATGTGCCACAACGAAGATCTCTACAACGAGATTGACGCCTTACATCTACGTTTGACACGAGGGAGGTGCCAACATCTCTCAATGCCATCTCAAGCGGCAACGGAAGGTCGTCTTCGTCTGTTGGGGCATATTTTAAGAAGACCGCCAGATCGTCTTGTTCAACACGTTCTAAGGATGCTTCCAAGTCCTGTCTGGAAACGACCGCCTGGACGTAGGCGAAAGTTTTGGACGGATGTGGTGAAGGAGGATTTGAAATCACTCGGCATTGAAAGGCAATTCAGGCGCGATGTTTTACTTCGCAGGAAGTGGAATAGTGATCAATGGATGGATTGTGTTCAAATTGTGGCTGAGGACCGTGACAAATGGACACGGCTGACTACTAGGACGGCACACCTCGGTGAAGATGCGGAATGACCGCGTCAGGCGAAAGCCAACCGATTCAGTCAAGTAAGTCAAATTCTGATAATCTGTGGAGTTCATAGGTCATGTCGCAAAAAGCTGGCGCAGCTCAAAACCCTACTGGCTCCGCGTCAATGCACTCTTCTTTCTCCTACAAGGTTCCTACTCAAGGATGAGTTCGGGTTATTGTGTGGATCCTTCGAAATCCTTTTTTATCGGTCGAAAGCAAGAGCAATCCGAACGAGCTTGATCAATTCTATTACATTCATTTATTTTTGACTAAGCATTCCAAACATTGGAGAGATCTACAAGAGGACCCGAATATATCCTTGAGTAGGAATTTCGGAGGAGAAAGATTAATGCATGGACCCGGATCCAGGCGGGGTTTCAAGCTGGACAAGCTAATAGCGACATGACCTATGAACTCTACAGATTATCACAATGTGCCGGAAAATTATTTACAGTTCTTTCTAGTCCGTTTCCGCCTTCACTTCTTGTCAGTAGGACAACGCAGGCTTAGTTTCAGGCCGACCCTGCCAAATTGCTAGAATGGCCGGCCGGTTTGCAGGACCTCAACTATTTGGAAAACGTGTGAGGTATTCTTGGGCGTTCAATATACGTCCAGAACAGACAATACGAGCGTGTGGCTCCGCTGAAACTAGCCGTTATAAGGGAATGGGCGCAAATTGAAAGGGGCGTTCACAAAAAGCTGGGTTGAAACAAACCAAACAGAGTTTTCGAAGTGGTTCAGCGCCTAGACATTTCTGAAGACTAATAATTCGATGTTTCTAATGGTTCTTACTATGAACGAACTGATACAGATGGCGTAGAATAGAAATTTCTGCGAGAACGTCAGCTACGTCGTATAATTTTGCAACGGCCATTTTTGACAATTTCCGTTGCCAGTTTCCTGCTAGTGGCTCTAACTTCATGAAGATTCGTGCCCACGTGTTTTCGAGGGTGCTGCATCGATTGGCGTTCACCGTTTGTCTCCTTGATTGACGCGAAGTTTGGAACCGCAAAATTTGGGGTATGTCGTATAATTTGCAATGCACTGTATACGTTTTTGATGGAGAAAGATCGGTAGAGCCGGTGTATTGGTTGGCAAAGCCAGACGAATGTTACACGTGGTTAATGGGGAAAAGCCGGCTTCAAAGCCCCTCTATTGTTTGGCGACGCGAAACGAATGCTACACGTTTTTGATGAAGAAAGGCCGGAAAAACAAGTGTATTAGTTGGCAAAGCCAGACGATTGCTACACGTGGCGGATGGGGAAGGCAGGCAAAGCCATTCTTTTGCTTGAAGAAGCCAAACAAATGCTGTACCTTTTGGATGGAGGGAAACCGGCAATGTCGGTCTATCGTTCGGCGAAACCAAACGAAAGCTACATATTGCTGATGGAGAGACACAGTCAAAGCGAAGCCAAAGGAATGCTACACGCATTATTTGGAGGGAGGGCATGCCACACGCATTATTTGGAGGGAAGGATGCCGGGGAAGCCAACCTTTTGTTTGGAAAGCCGAACAAATGGTGCACTTCGCTAATGGAGGAAAGTCCGAGGAAGCCCGCTTTTCGCTTGGCGTAGCCAAGCGAATTCTACGCGTTGGTAACGGGGGAAGCCGGCTGCAAAGCCAGTATATCGCTTTGCGAAGCCATTGGATTGCTACACAATCTTAATGGAGGGAGGCTGGCTAAGTCGGCTTATCGTTTGTCGAAGTCAATCGAGAAGCGGCAAGCCGGCGTCAGGAATACTATTGATTTCAGCAGGGTTGCTTTGGATAAAAACATACCTTTCATAGTCTCCCCTAGCAAAGCCGTTCTTTCGCAACAGAATTGTTGTCTCCTTTTTTGTTAGATCTTTTCATTAGGCTATCTAGAACAGGCCAACAAAGCCGGTCACCGAACCGGCGAAGCCGGTTGGCCAGCGGCGCTGGGCGGCGTTAGCCGCCTGGTGCAGCTGGTTTGAATATATGAGCGACAAAATAAGGAAATATATCGATTAACGCTTAACGAAAAGTCGTAAGTCACGTTAATCTAGGTGCCATCGCAGCGGGGGAGGGGGGAGGGGCACTGTGGTATCGCACTTAGCCGCGCCCATTTTTTGTGCCGCAACGACTCTTCTGATTTTTTGAGGGAAATGGACATCCTGGGTAGGTGCTCCGATTCCGCGCAAGACGGTAAAACGAGCGGGCCAAGTGCATCGCACCATAGCGCCCCCCCCCGAAGCGATAGCACTTTAATTCAATTATTAGGTCTAGAAGTTAATTTCCGCGTTTTTGTTGTTATTGATATTTTGTAAAAAATAAAATTATTTTTATATAACGAATTTTATGTTATAATGCTCACTGTATTATCAGCTTTCTATTGATATATAACTTGCTTCACGTACCTTATAAAAAAGTATCATTTTAGTTTCAGAATATGTCAACTTTTGTGCCGGAAAAACGCCATTTGCGGGAAGCTCTCCTTTTCCTTTTTCATCTCAAGAAGAAAGCCACTGACGCGCACCAAATGCTTGCCCAAGCTTACGGGATGCTGCTCCATCCATAAGAACCTGCCAAGAATGGTTTCAGCGTTTCAAATCGGGTGATTTTGACGTTAAGGACAAAGATCGACCAGGACAGCCAAAAAGTTCGAAGACGAAGAACTTCAGGCTTTGTTGGATCAAGATTCGGCTCAAACGCAAGAACAGCTCGCGGCATCTCTCGGCGTCACCCAAAAAGCAATTTCTATTCGATTGAAGGCAATGGGAAAGATTCAAAAGGAAGGAAAATGGATCCCCTATGAGCTCTCAGAACGCAACAAAGAGCAGAGAAAAACAACTTCACAAATCTTGTTGGACCGATTCCAAAGAAAGTCTTTTTTACACCGCATCATAACTGGCGATGAAAAGTGGGTGTACTACGACAATCCGAAGCGAAGAAAATCGTGGGTTAGTCCTGGTGAAACAACAACTTCGACCGCAAAACCAAACATCCACGGGAAGAAGGTCTTACTGTGCATATGGTGGGATCAACGCGGTATACTGTACTATGAACTTCTTCAACCTGGCGAAACAGTTACTGCGAATCGCTATCAACATCAACTAGCGCAATTGCGGCATGAAATCGAAGCAAAGAGACCAGAATGGGCGAGTCGACACGAAAAAGCCATATTGCTTCATGATAACGCTCGACCTCATGTTGCTCGAACGGTAAAGGATACGCTAAAAGAGTTCAAATGGGAAGTCTTACCGCACCCGCCGTACTCTCCAGACATCGCCCCGTCGGATTATCACCTTTTCCGGTCAATGGCGCATGGTCTAGCGGAGCAGCGCTTTCAAGATCGTCAAGATGTCAAAAAATGGCTCGATGAATGGGTGGAGGCCAAACCAGAAAAATTTTATTATGATGGAATCCATAAGTTACCCAAACTCTGGGAAATGGTTGTTATTAATGACGGAAATTATTTTGAATAAAAATTTTGTTTAAGTATGTCCAGTTTTCAATAGTGTAAAAAGCGTAAAAAAACGCGGAAATTAACTTCTAGACCTAATAGTTAGTAGTAGTGGAATTATGGCACTGATTGATCTGCTCCAATAGCAAATTCAAAAACTGGTGCCGTGCGCGTTGCGTCAGCAAACCAGCTGAGAGCCTCTTATCTGACGCGAATCTTCGGAGAACCTACCGCGAATACCACCAGCACCGCGATCTTCAGTTTCGACGTTCGCGGAGCCTGGGCCTTCCGCGAATCCGCTTAACTCTAAACTCTACCCACAAGTCCCGAGATGCCTCACTCAAAAACTGGAGATGCCCAGGGTTTTGGAGGCATCTAGTCTAATTTTGTCGCGAGAATTTACGTAAACTACGAAAACTTTAGTTCCAGTTGGTGAAATTTCAGCTACGACACCGTCACCAACTACGGAGATTCTCGTCACATCATCCCCATAAACTACGTAAATTTTCGCTACACCATCCCATGAAAAGATCCATCCTGTCCTGATCCTTATTAGAAAGGCGGTCCCAGCTGCGACCGACGGCATTGCCGTTTCCTCGCCACGGCCTGCAGCATCCCCTTAGTCAAAAATATCCTTGGCAAGACCTTCCAGAGGTGGGTCACCCTCTACGACCAACCACGGAGTGCCGAGTAATCACCCCGTGATATGACTGGACCAACGCTTTGCGAAACTTCCTGCACTCGGCATTGCAAGCGCGGGTGGAAATTGCTGTACAACACAGTTTGTCGCTGAACCGGTAAATTTTTGCTACAATTATGGTGAAATTACACGGGTTTAGCAACTACTAGATCAATACAACAAATTAAGCCTTCGTTTTTACGTGGAAATTTCGTAGAACTCGCACTCTTGCACCTTCAGAGCAGGGTTTGAATATGTGGGTTTTGGTGAGCCTCGCTGAAATAGGAAAGTGCTTTTCTAACGGGGTGAGAGGGTGTAAAAGACCGCTCTCTCAGAGGCATCTTGCTAGTAATCGACAGAGAATGTGTTAAACGTCCTGACATCTCGCGCTGTAAACGGTGCACGAATGAATGATTTTCGCGGAAGGTTCGGGCTAGGAAGGCAAATTCTATCATAGTTAGAGGCACAGTCCAACCTCAGAATCGTTATTTTGTTTTTCTGCCTGTCTTAAAAACGGTCCCGCGCTGATTCCAATAATATCTCTGTAATTGTAAAAGACCCCCTAAGAACGGAGTTATGGCCCCTCAAAAATTAAGCTACGGAAGCATGGTGGACGAGTTGTCCGAGGCCATTAACTTCCGTCATTTGCAACCGTTTTATGCGAGCAAACCGAAGAAAGAGAGGGTGAAGGGAAGAACGGGGCTATTGACCGAAACCCATCGCTCATCTTACCACTGTTGAGCTCCAAAGATCGTAAAAGGGGCGTGCCAAAGTGGCTTCCTGATGTGGGCGCTCCAGGGTTGCTTCCTCCTAGATCTTGATTCTTCGGAGGAATTTAGAGCTGGCACATGGCAGGTGTTATGTAGGGTGGGTCTGGCTGAAAATCTCAGATTCCGTCCCTGCGCTTGGACTGTGCCTTTACTGCTAGCAGTGCGACAAACATTTCTTCTGATTGAAGGCAGTGCCCACGATGATTATTATTTCTGAGTTTCCTATTCAAAACAATGTGTAGGCGATCATGTGCCATTAGAATCACGGAGAACGGCGAAAAACGCACTAAATCGCCTTATTTCAATGACAATAATCTCTGGTCTGGACTAGTTGTCAAGTTGGCTGAACAAATTCTCGGTGGTTGTGAATCAGGGATCCCAACTGAAGATGGAGGAATATTTTATGCAAAACAGAATTAGTTAAGGTCCGAACGAAAGAACGGAGCATAATGCAGAACAGAGATGCAAAAGACGGATAAACAACGGATTTCATCGTAACAACAAACAGGTCCATTTTGAGTATCGGGTTGAAGTGAGACACAAAAATTCGTGTACTTCCAAGCCTTTCCCAACTTCTCCGTCATTTTAGTTTCACACATGGTGCAAGCAACCCGTTTAGCATATAATCTCGAAAATGACGGTTATCGTGAACACTGTCTTTGAAAGCATCCTGCTTGGAAAGACTTGTTGCCACGAATTATTGAAGATCCTTCATCAAAAGGCATCACGGCCGCGAACCTTCGTCGGATCCAAAAAGTTACCGTTCTATTGATGCTTATCCATCTCAGGATTGACAAAAGGTAGTAAAATGGGAAAAATGGAAAAGAGGCCTCCGGTAACTTTCGGAAATTGGATTCGGTAAACGGATTCGATAATTAGTAAGAGAAAATAATGACCACACAGCTAACGTTCGCCAATTTAGCCTCAAAGGTCTGTTCCGGCCCAGCACGCAAGCGTCGCGCTAGTTGTGGGGAAGAACGAAGAAACATTGTTAAAGAATCCCCATCAAAGATTGAATGCAATACGAGAATGAATGCAATACCAGAAAGATATAAGCTGTAATAATTGCTTGATGCATTATATTAGTGCATGCTACAACGCGAAAACGCAAGGCACAGGCACAAAACTTATCAAATGTTATGTAGTTAATGAATACAACTTACTTCTTCTCGATTGTTTTGTCGAGATGCTGAGCAACTACCGTGAATATCTCATCAATAGAGCCCGTAGCCTTGATCTACAATGAAAGCACAGTTGGATCTCATATGGTAAACTGATTGGAATAGACGCACTCTAATGAGTTTCTTCTTCTTCTCATAGTAGCTCACAACAGGAGCGGTCGCGCTAGTGAACGTCTTCAGACGCTTCTTGATAGTCTCCATATTGTCATCAGCGCGTCCACTGCAATAGGCAGAAAATATCTTTGAAGAGTCCAGTAGTAGCGGAAACTGAAGGAAAACACGGTAAAGCGAACCATTGCGTAGGACCTCGGAGTTTCTAAGACCCCATCGTCAGTGAACGAAATTTCCCGGCTGTGAGTAAGCAACTTAACAAGCTTGTTTTCTCCTGTTTCAAACGCTGTGGGGTTGAATTTTCACTTTTACTCTGAAAATTTACGACCCCCCCCAAAAAAAGTTTTCATTTTCTGGGTTCAAAATTGTGACCCCTACCCACCATTCAGTGCGTCGCAACACAACTCCGCTCAACCGTGGATGAAGAATATAGTTAGGTCCGTTGCTCGCCACCTCAAGAAAAAAACATTTAAAGCTCACCCGCGGCTGGCGTGGACGGTCGCGTGCGCCGGTACGTTAATCGATTCAGGCCGAGAAAAGAGCGCAGCCGATCAGCCTACCATATTGCCAGCCGTCAGTGAGATTTGAAATGCCCGCGCTAGCCGCGGGTTAGATTTGAATTTTTGTTGAGAAAACGGGCCACGGACCTAACTGTACCTTGTCTTGGCACGATGAAGAAGACGTTGAACCAGAACGTCATCCGGCACATCAAAATAGATGACAGCCTTCGCCTCTTGAATCTGAATACGCATTAACTAAAAGAAAATTAGCCGCCTACCTATCTGAAAATTCGTACAAAACCTGAAAAAAACAAAACGACGCCAACTTTAAGGCCAGAATGCCTCAGTATGGTCCATACTTGTGTACAAAAAGCTCACCTCACGCTCAAATAGCTCACCCTGCTTCACGTCACGCGGATAACCATCAATGAGGAATCCCTTTGATCCCTTAAAAACCTCCTTGACCATCGCTTCCTTGACCAAGTCTAGGACCACCTCCTGAGCGCAGACCGTTTCCAACTCCGATGTACAAAAAATATTACGAAATTCTTTAGCTGTAAATCAACTTACAAGTGGAACCAACTCTCCTGCCTCCATGATTTTGGTCAGCTGGGCACCTCTGGGCGAACCACACTTCACCTGTTAAAAAGATTAATAAGTTGAAAAATCGGAGAACCGGATCGATTTCAACAATTTTTCATTTAAGCTGGACCCTGTTCAAGCCAAATTATGATATTCTGAAAACAAAATGGGCATTGTAAACTCAAAATCAAAAAAACTCCAAACAAATAAAAGCATGCTGCTATAGCAGCGAAGCGACAGAAAAATTTTGGCATTAATAGAGAATAAGAAATAAACGCCTGGAGAGTAACATTCATTCGGGAACTAAGCGAGCACAAAATCATTTTAATCCATCTGCACCTTTCATGAAAACTGGGGGCACTCAGGCTATGGGAGGGCCCTATACGGAAACGATGCGCTTTTTGATAGAATATCTCGCCGAATTAAAAGGCTCTCAACAGCAGCAAGCGCTGCTTCGTGGAGCACGTGATCGAGTCAATACGGCTACGGGGCGCTGATAGGCTAAAATTTTGCCGTACTTCCCTCTCCCTAGCAGCACGTGCCTCTGTCGTCATCTCAGGGCTATCGTGGATTCGGAGCCCCAACTCTCAATTGGAGCGGGTCCCACCCCTCATGAGGGGCGGGTCCTACTCCTCATCGAGGGCCGGAATCCCACCCCTCGATAGGTGCGCCCCCTCCCCCCCCCCCTGCTTCTCTGCCAACGCGTAGCTAGATGTCTCCGAGGGCGCGGCCTGAAACGCCGCCCCATTCCATGTAGCGAGAATTTAAGGGTTTCAGCTACGATAGCTAAAACCCGCATATTGTTGTGTCGTTCGAACCACTGTTCTCTCTGACGCTAAACCCGTATATTCTCGCTATAATTCTGTAGCGAGAATCTACGGATTTCGCGACAGCCTGTGTTGAATTCAATCTCAAACCCGCGTTGGCTACGCGGAACGCAGGGATGCGGTTTGAACAGTGTTGGCACAGTCAACCCACGGAGAACTTGACACTCTGTGGGTGGTCGTGGAGGTTGACCTCGTGTCGCTCTCTGCAAGACCTTGTAAGGGATAATTTTGGCCGCTGGTATGCTGCAGGCCGTGGGTAAGAAACGGCTCGATCGCAGCGGGGATCGTCTTTCTAGTACATATCAAGACTGGGTGGGTCGATCGACCGTTTGCTGCAACGAGAATAAGCGTAGAATATGCGGGCGCTGTAGCTAAAATTTCACCAACTGAGGCTAAACTTTCCGTAATTTACGTAAATTCTCGTGTCAAAATTAGACTAGATGCCTCCGAAACCCTGGGCATCTCTGGTTTCCGTGTGAGGCATCTAGCTACGCGTTGGCGGAGTTTCTCTATGGAAGGTGCCCCTTTTATGCGTGCTATGCGGCTGATAGGCGCCTGGGACCGAATGCATGAAGGCGTCAGGTTGGGACAGGGGCACGCCAGTCGGAGTCTTTTAATATCAACGTTCGCGGGCTGAAGATCTCTAATAAATCGTGCCCCGGCAGTGCTTCCGCTACCATCGCCTCCTAGCTGGGGCAGCTGGGGCACGACATATGCCTGTTTTAGAGTCCCATCGCCGATCACTACGATAGCATGCTTTGAATGGGGAGCGACGCGAGACGCGAACACATCCGTTACTCATGATCACCATGCTATCGCATCGCACGATGATCGAACTCTGAAACAGGCTCTATAACAGCGGAAACGCTGCTGGGTGACGTTTTTTCGTGATCTTTGGTGATTCGTATATTTCGCTAATTCGTGATCCCCGGCCCTCGTGGGGCGATCATCAAAGCCTGCCCCAGCTAGTCGCGATCAGCCTCGGTCATACTTGGCGAGAAGGCTCGCTCTCGCTCTCCAGAGCTCCTCAAGCCCTACATGCAGAAAGACACCGGAAAATGCAACCTGCCTCGTGTTGATTCGATTGAAAACGCTCGACCTGGTGATCATTCACTCGAATCGACTCGTTTGCTGCTCATTTGTCACGGCTTGGGATGGTCTTGGCAGGCGTATTAGACACGAGGGCATTGGTTTTGAGGTAGGTTTGGCTTCTGTTACTCGAGAGATAAAGCAAATGGCTTGAAAGTGGCTGCATCTCTCCCGAATCAGGCGTGAGCGAACGAGAGGAGGTGTAAACGCGCGGTAGCGGGCGTGAGCGCGCCAGAGCGAGCGTAAGCGCGCACAAGCGCCTAGCGAATCGTATGCCTTCGATGACCATCGATTTTGCGTAATTGCACGCTCTCGCAACGCATGGACGCTGCCTCATACATGCGGTCCCAGATCAATAGTGGAGCAATTGATCAACGTGTCCGATAGGGAGCATCGTGGCTCGATTTTCGTCAAAACTGCATTCTAGTCGAGTCGAAGGTCCCCGTCAGACTTGGTCGAAAAACCTACCTTAACCGCCAGCGCCCACCTGGTTTCGCCTGCCCCCAGTGCCACCCGTTTCCTGTGCGAAACTGGCAGTTGTAGGTGCGGCAGCGCGCTGTCGACAAAAGCCACGGATGCAGCGGGACTCCGACGATCGCTGTCGGCCACAAAAAAATGCAGCCGTTTCAGAAGGAGAACTCTCATATCGACTGGGTGCGCAACAGACGAATGCTGCGATTGCGGATGGGACGCAGAGGGGACTCACTGTGTGCACTGGCACGCGCGTGGAACACCAGTATCAACTGGGTGGACTGCGAACGCATGCACACGGTCGGAGACGGATTCATCGGGCGGATTTTCTGCACACATATTCTTCACTTCCGCACTGCCGTTCAGTCCGCAAAGTGCGCTTGATTGCGAAATCGTGCTGCGGCGCGGTTGCGAGTATCCTCAGACAGGGATGTGGGATCACCCGGGCGGTGGGATCACCCGGGCACCAAAGGCCAAAAGCGCCCGGATAATCCGACATCCTTGTCTGAGGATGTTCGCAACCGCTCCGCACCAAGATTTCGCAATCAGGGTGCACTTTGCGGACTGAACGGCAGTGCGGAGGTGAACTGTATGTCTGGATTTCGGTGATTATTGACTGGGTGGTACTCAGTCGATCGAGCAGGTCTGACGGGGGCTAAAAGCCTGCCGTGGTCGTATAGAAAGCCTGTGTACTGCGGCAGTGCTTCTCACTTGGATGACGATACGGCCCGGCGCTGCTTGAGAAGCACCGACTAGTTCGTATTGTCGCTAACGGCGCTTTGTAGTCGAATCGGAAGCGTATCGTAGCCGAGCCGGACACTTCCAGTGCCTGAGTAGAAGGTCGTTTATACCTCCGCAGCCGAGCGGCGCGGCAAAGTGCAATCCTATGATTTTGATCACGCGGCGCCGCACGATCAATATTATGGAATTGCACTTCGCCGCGCTGCTTGGCAGCGGAAGTATAAACGATCCCTGAGCGTTACGTCCGGAAAGGGAGACGGAGTCGGCTGACCCCGACTAGCGAGGGTGTCGGCTGAAAACGGAAGTGTAAGGCCTAGTGCGTACTTCCCGCGACGCGCGACAGCGACAGTGCATATCAGCAATATCGACTTTCGGTCGATTTCTATGACAAACACTACGCCGCGTCGCCTGTCGCGCGAAGTATGCACTAGGCCTAAGGGATGCAACTACAGCGCTGTTTTCACTACTCAACTATAACAACTAATTTCTGACTAGATCTCAGCTTTTAATTTTCCTCACAATAGCCGGAATTTTCCGGATTTGACTAGTCGAGTTTTCGACAAAGTATAAAGTTGGAAAAAAAATTAGTTATCAAGTTTTTGGGGAACTCAAACTGAAATTATCACTGAATGAATATTCAACTAACTTGAAGTCGACTATTTCACCTGGGCCCGTAGTAAACCCCCTTCCGCGCCGAGATGACAAGACGGCTGTGCGCTGAGGTGCCTCATCGGCCCCATGCAATCGGCTGATAGATGAGCGATCAATGGCAGGCGAGAGGTCTTCACTCAATGGGAAAGGCCAGCGGTCACAAAGAGTGGACATGAGTGGGGTTATGCGACGCATGGCCTAGTGGTTACCGACGAGGGTTTGGGCGCGCGTGCCTCAACTTCGATTCTCGTCAAGTTGGAAGTTTTTGCAAATGAATTGTAATGTATGCCTTTTACGAAAAAAGGCTTCACCGTGCAATAAATGTGTTAGATGGAGCAGAGGGGAATGAACGACATGTGGAATTTTCTATCTTCGCTACGGGAATGTTTTTGCATAATTTATTATGCTAGTACTTTAATATTTAGTGTGAAACGGTGCAGTTATTGTGTGGCAAAATTGAGATTTCGTCCAGTCACGTAATTTGGGCCGTTTAGAGTTTGAGGAGCATATCGTTAGACTCTCGAAAACCCCTAGTGATCTGTGGATTTCGATTATCACCAGCAGAAATATCACCAGTGAAATAGTCGATTACCACCAGTGAAATATAACAAGTGATAAGGAGGTTTCGACAAAAAAGCCACCGCTCCGCGCTGTGATAATCGAAAACAGGAGTTCACTTGAACTGAAACAGAATCTACCAGGGAGTAACAAGTTTGACAACTAAGGGAATTTTAGTACCCCTTATAGCAAGCAAGCCGCGGTAGCAGCCCTGCTAAGCAAAGATCCGCAAGAAAACATGAATATTAATATAGAATAACTTTTTCGATTGAGACCTCATAAAATAATCCAATTGCATGCATTCATCAAACAAGACCTCTGAATTTTTTCAAATTAAAAATGTCGAAAACCTGACCTCTATTCGAATCGAATACTCGAATATTTTGTTACAATGATCGAACGAATTTTCGTATGAATTCTAATTAAATCATGAGTACTGTTGGATGATTTTCTTGGTTGCTAAATATTCGAATGTCGTGCTTTTAAATAGGCCGAAAAAATGAAAACCGAATCACATTTCAACGCCCTCACAGCTCTATAAATCGATTTGCTATAATAAAAGAAGTTCAACAAGCAACAGAAAACTGTGCAAAAACAACCCTAGTAACTGTTCACCGGAAAAAAATGAAAATGAAATAAAGGAACCCTCCCCAAATCAAGTACAGTCCCACGCGTGGGTACGAAAACACCAAAATAGTTATAAGAACAACTTCTTATCCTAGAAAACTCACCTTTGCACTACAGGAATGAATTACTAGACTGATATTGAAAAAATACGGCTGCCATCAGCTGTTTTGCGCTCGCAGAAGATCCACCCACTCAGCATGGGTTGATTTTGGCCGTTGATTCCGGCTTACTGTACCAGAATGTGGAACGCAAACCTGCGAAGTGCGACGACCGTCATGCGAGAACCGTAAGGTGGCATCTAGAGTTTTGCGAGCTGCGAGTTGCTCGCAGTGCGAGAGGTTGGGGGTGTGGCCTTGAAACTCTCGCAACTAGCTTTCAGACTCTGCGAGTTGCGAGCAGTGCGGGAACCTGAATCAGGGTTGCGCATGAGATATTGCGTCATATTGAATCAGGGAATGAGTGGCATTGGAGCGCGGTATTGTTTCGGGGCTACATCTCATTCCGTTGCTGTCCTGCCGGGCGATGAAGTGAGCTTGAAAAATGCAAACACAAGAAATTCGGATGGAGACGGGGCTTAAGGATATTGGAGCGATAAAAAATTTGGGAAGTTTGAGCTCAGTAGCATTGCATAGAAGTTAAAATGAAAGTTTCTGAGCCTATTTAGTAATGAGCGTCGTTTGAAATTACAACAAAATGCAAGAAAATTTCAACTCTCATCTAAAACTTCCATATAGGGTCACCCAGGATATGACGTGAATTTTTTCTTGAGAATTTTGACCACCAGAAAGATAGTCGGTACAAAAAGGCTTGACCCTGCTGCTTTGACGACAAAAGAAGAAAATACCACCCTCAAAACAACAATCGCATATAAAGAAAAAACAAACATGATATTTTGGAAATGCTTTTACTTTCTTTGATACGCATCACTTTCCGCACAAATGTTGTGTGTTGAAACTTCAAAAAAACCATGATTGAAAAACAAAACTTGATATAATCACGAGTAGAAACTAAAGAGAAACCTTCACAGGAAAGGAAACAGGAAGCAATCTTGAGTAAAAACAAAGAAAAACCAGCACAAAGTGGTTTGTTGGCAAAAGAAATGACGATTCAGGAAGTACTCGCAGTGCGAGCTACGACAAAAATAGTCAGGAGTATTCTTCTCGCAGCTCGCAATGCGTGCGTGAAATTGTCGCAGTGTCCTCGCAGTGCGAGAGGACTATGAAAGCCCTCTGCGAGAATTTTGTCGCAGAGCGCTCGCACTACGAGTTGCGTGCTTGCAGTGCGGCAACAACTATGAAAGCCCCCCTTACCATTTCGTCGCAAGACAGCTCGCATGCGAGGACGCTGCGAGCATGCAGCTATATGCTTATACGTGTCGCAACTCGCAGCTCGCAGAACTCTAGATGCCACCTAAGTTGCAAAGTGGCAACTCACGGGGTTCAAATGACAGCAGCGCTGCGTCTTCGCGCAACCTGTGCTATTTCTCCTTGCCCCAACAGCTGCCAGCAGGCGCGGAGGTGACCCTCTTCGCACCACAAGTGCGTCGAGCCAGCCGTGTGGCCACTACATATTTCCACCCGCAGGGAGACTAGCCATCGCTAACCGTGTGACGGTTCGATTGATGCGGCCATACCTCCCTGCACAACTCAGATAATAACACCGGCTGAGCGGGCGGAAAAGTAGGGTCGCCGGCTGAGCGGGCAGGCTTATTTTGAGGGCGGAGCGTCTTACCGGCTGAGCGGGCGGGCATACGTTTTACCGGCTGAGAGGCATGGCTTTACCGGTTCAGCGGATGGACATAAATCCACGGCGAAGCATGTCACCGGCTGATCGGGCAGACATAGCATTACCGGCTGAGGGGCATGGCTTTACGGGGTGAGCGGGCAGGCATTAATCAATGGCGGAGCATATCACCGGCTGAACGGGCAGACACTAAAGCGAACCAGGCTCATGTACGGCGCGGGCGAAATGGGCTTCGAGCCGATTCGGGTGTTGGCATTCGAACGGGTGGTCATCCACACGATCTGAATCATTGATCCCTCACCTCTTACGGTTCTTTGTGACCGTGGGACGTGACAAAAGGGTCAGTTTATGATTTTTGAGGCAAGGTAAGGCTCGCCGCTTCAGAAATGAAACGCAAGCCTCGAACTTGCTGGGGAATAGGGAGAGCCTACTAGGGGCTTTATCTACCCTTGCAGATCGATATCATTCACGTGGTAAGCAACTAATACCGACGGAGCGGACCTCCATTTACCGGCTTAGGGGGCAGTGAATGCGGTGTGAGGGGGCCACCATTTGTCGGCTGAGCGCTCCACCATTTACCGGCTGAGGGGGCAGTGAATACCAGGGCTCGCCCGGGTACAATGTTTAGTCAGCCGGTATTGCCTGCCCCCTCAGCCGGCGTTACTGCCTGAGAAAGTGACCGCATCCAGGGAGCTCACCTCAGCGCAGTGGGGGTTTACTACGGGGCCTGGACTCATTTTCGAGATTTCGGATCAGAGTTGGTCAGACCGTAGCGTTAATTTTCGGAGGAGCTACGACCTCCCCTGTTGGCCAGAATGTTGGAAAATTTTGAATTTTTCAACGATCCCTCCACGACAAAATTCAGCACAACGACTAACCCTGGGTTACTATTGCTACATCATTTTAGCTTACCAAGTGGTTTGGGGTGAATTCCTTTTTTCCTTCATAAATTTTACGAGTACCTCCTCCCAATAGCGCCAAGTCGCAATCCCGCTTAACCCTGCTTCGGATCGAATCAAAATTATAGCCTTTCTACCTCATTTTAGGCCGGGTGAAGTAAGGCTTATCAGGTTTATCATGTCAAAGTCTCATTATCACTATTATAATTTGCCAAGGCTGACCGCTCCGCTGTTTGCTTCGTCCGGACTCATCTGAGAGAGATAGGGTCTACATACTGTCCTTATCAGAGCGAAGTTAGGTTACACGCAGTTGCGGAGAACCGCTATTACAGCACACAGCTCGAAGATAATTGTGCCCGGGACTCGCTGTCGCAGCAAAGTTTTTGCTTGCACTTCCTGTCGTAACAGCGGTTGTCCGTAGCTGCAGACCGGAATATCACTCCGATATATTCAGCACAAAGCGATAATGCCCTAGAAGCGATAAGGAACGCCTTTCGATAAAGCAAACTGATTATTAGCTAATGAATCTTAAAGACATCGAGTGCTTACGAAACAAGTTGCCATCCTTCTACATATATTTCTGATCAGATATACCTCAATACAGTTTGTTTCATTATTATCAAGCTTCTCCTGAGCTTGAACGCCGCGTCAGTATTCGACCAGGCCCCAAATCTCTCGCTCAGTCACGTGCGTGCCGTCTGGCCTTGCTACTATGCAAGGGTCTTGAGGCGGGGTCTGAAGACTTCACTCGCAACGCGACGGTATGATCGGTCCATCAATTGATCAAGCGACGTCGGGCCGTACTAGCAACAGCGTCATTACGCACATGTGCGTAATCTGTCAGCATCCGCCACCGTTTCCACCTAAATCACTACGCGATCCAATTCTCGTAGAGTCGTAGTGGCGAGAATCATCGCTTTGTGCCCCGAGAATTCTGGACGCCGCCTAAAGCCTCTTTCATGGTCCTCACCGTAAACGCGGCACGCGCATGACCCACGGTAAGCGCGAGCGACTACAAAAATTCTCACCGCACTGGACGCGTGCGCCGCCCAAACCGCCGAGGCGGTTTCACCATTTAGGCCTCTTTCAGAGTTCGATCGCAGCACTACGCGATGGGATGATAACCATGATCATCGATCGAGATCGCGTGAAATGTCGATCCGTATTCAAATCATGAAATGGAAGTGTAAAGTATGTAACATCGGCATGGATCCTGAAGAGACTTTGCGTTTCCCATTGGAGGTTGGCGCAAACTCGGAACACCTATGTTATAGCATTTGGCACCGAGTTTGCGCCAACCTTTAAGAGTGAACGCAGTCTCTTCAGCACTCATGCTGACGTTAGGCCTTAGTCACCATTCGCTTCTCAATTACGGTCCACTCCAACACAAACAATTCCAGGACTGTACTGCGCTACCGTATACGCAAATGCATACCAGGATATTCTGTGCATGTCACAGTTGAGGCCCAGCCTTGACCCACTTCGCCCTGACGGTGCCTCCGGATATTCCGTAGTTGTTTCCCGCGCATGCCACGCGGTGAATAGTTTCATAGTCCACCGCCCATCACGCGCGTGCCGCGCTTGCGGTGAGGACTATGAAAGATGCCTGTAAGAGAGGGAACTGGGAGATCTCAGAGATACCTAAGTATATAGCACCAAATTATCTCCAATGTGATCAAAAATACAGAAGGGAACTCCTTGTTTTTTCTGCTTTTTTGATTCGATATTGAAAATTTGGTTTTTTTTTCAATAAAATGGAATTTTTGATTCGTTGCCCGAAAATGCCCGGATTCGTTTGAGAAGTGTTGAACTAGATGTCAAAATCGCACCAAATGTTCAATGGAGTGATAGAAGAGCATGTATAGTAAACTCGAAAAGGCTCGTCGATTCGGCATACTTTCCCGCAGTATTCACCTGCAGTGCGCATTCTCTACGCCTTCCTGTAGTCTAAGTCTATGTGTTTGTGTCTTACCAAAGCAACGAACATGATTTTTCTATCGATTGTTATTAGGTACCTCATCTCGGAGAAGATCTCCGGACGAAAGATGCGAGAGACCATATTTTGCCACAATCTTCTCACATTGTGTTCCCTTTCCAGAGCCGGGTCCGCCTATGAAAACGACGATATAATAGCGAAAACTCAGTTTATGGATTGACATACCTACGATAAAGAAAATCGGCACGTCTACCTTCTTAAGCGGAGCCAAATCGATGTTTTTTCTTGCTACTGGTGCGCTAGCAGACCTTGAATAAATGATCACATACTGTCGTTCTCTAGGCCGAATTCCGGTCCGCATTTGCGGACTACGGCTATTGCATCATGCGAGACGTCCTAATCGTGCTCGGACCACTTGGTCCCGGCACGATTCACCCTTCGCTCAGCACGATTTTCACGTGTGCAACAGCCGTAGTCCGCAACCTCAGACCGGAATTAGGCCCAGAGAACGACAGTAATACAGTTCACCTCCACACTGCCGTTCAGTCCGCAAAGTGCACACTGATTGCGAAAGCGTGCTGTGGCGCGGTTGCGAGTATCCTCAGACAGGGATGTGGGATCACCCGGGCACCAAAGGCAAAAACCGCTCGGGTGATCCCACATTCCTGTCTGAGGATTCTCGCAACCGCGCCGCAGCACGCTCTCGCAATCAGCGTGCACTTTGCGGACTGAACGGCAGTGCGGAGGTGCATTAAAGCTTCTGTATCACGAACAAAACTACGCCCGTATATTGCAAGAGTAAGTGCTGTCCATGCTCGTGAAGATACAAGTGCATCCACTCCTTCACTTAGGTGGTAGACTTACTCGCACGGAACCTTCTTTGCTTTGGTGTAGGGAGCACATATATCGTCAATCACTGGATGAGGGATCGCCGCGAAGCTGCTTGGTGGGAAAAATTGCGCGCGGCGAAACGAAGGGAAAGTGGCTATCGATTTTAATTAACGATTTCGCGCCTAACTGCTGAGTGCGGCTATCTCCCTGTGAGACCAACGATAAGCACATGCAGCCTTTAACCTGCAGCACAAGAACTCCATCTTGTCTATGGAATGAGGATCCGGCACTGATTTAGACTCCTAGCTGGGAGTAGATTCTCCGCTCATAATCTTGCCGTTAGCCTATCACGTCAGTATTTGCAGCTCCTGTGATGGGTCAACGGTCGGAAAGTGGGCGGGGAAATCTCTTCCAGAAAGTGGTCTAAATGAGAGACAAAAATTCAAACAAAAGCAAAATCGCAACGCAAAAAAATCACAACTTACTTTACAAACTTGTCGAGATGTTTGCAGACCTCAGAGAAAATTTCATCAATGCTTCCCTGTGCTTTGATCTGAAATCTGATGTTTACAAACATAAAACTCTCTTCTTTTAGGCACTTATCAAAGATACGTGGTCAGTTTTCGCTCAGAATCAAGACGTCTGCTACAGTACTTGAAGGGAGTGTTCACGATTAAAAATTTTTGTCAAGTTTTTTTTCCTCAGTAATGTCTTCTTTCGGTCCAGAGGTAGCACGATTAATACCAAAAACACAAAAGAACATTTGGGATGAAAATAACAATACCGAATCGTTCGTTTGTCGCTGGTGGACGAGTCCAATGCCCGGCATAGATGATTTGTTGTATCAGAAATCCTCAGTTGGCTCGAAACCAGGGTTGAGAAGGCCGTTGCGCCATTTTTCGGCGGGGTTACGACCCCTTTCCCGTTAACCGAATTTTTTTTCAAAAACTTTGAAAGTTTTCACGATCCTTCTTCCGCGATAAAAAAAAATTCCTTCAGCCGTTTGAGAGTGAAAATTTTGGAGAATCAATTATGTGGTAAAATGGTAAAATTCGGTCAAATTGTACAAGCCCCCCCCCGATTTTCATTTTTTCCAAGACTTTTCCAATTATTTCACGACCAAGTCGCAACCCTGCTCAACTTGGCTCGAAGCTGATAATCAAGTAATGCCATCCTATCGTCGATTTCGCCTTTCTCAGGCTTCATTGTTTACATTTAGAGCTCTCATTTACATGAACTGACAGGGTGTGACTGCGGCCAGACAGCTGTCGATAAACCAGCCCTGGCTATGCAACTGCGGCCATCCAGCTGTCGATAATCTTGAATCGTGAGGTGGTCGATATGTTAAATGAACTATCACATTCCTGGTATGCGCCGCGCGGGTGATTGTTGGAGATGTCGGTACCATCAGCCGGATAGGATTTCCCGGCGTCAGACGGAAAAAAAAGCTATGAAAGGGGCTTCACGCACGTTCGGAGCGCGACGCAAGCTCAAAACCGCTGGTTGCCTACCGGGTGATTGTTGGAGATGTCGGTACCATCAGATCGCAGTGACGTCACAACCCAGTGTTTCACAAACCTGAACTCCACAACTACCCGGACTTTCTTCCTCTTCTAAAATTGAGAAGGTAAGCGGCGTAGGGGCCGATTGGAGTCTCGCCACGCAAAGGAGCGGCAGCAGCCAGCGGCTGGACAGGCGGCGCCGTTTCGCAAACCAGAGCGGTGCGGCGAGATGGCGCGGCGACAGCAGATATTCGAGCCCGTTTTGCATTTTGAGAGATCAAGAATTGAATCCAAGATGTTCAACCTACGCGTAGTGGATCTGTAGAGTTGATGTTAACGAGGCTCATCAAACGAACATCAATCAGTCCATGTGGAGTTTTTTCGTTCTGGGAGTGTAACTGGGTAGGGGCTGCACTCGTCTGTATTGTACTCCTGCGAGCTGGCATCGGGAGGAATCCGGGACCACGCAGCAAAACACCACGATAACCCTGCTGTCACTGCGGACTATCTGCTCAACATGAAAGCATTCAATGTGGTGGTTGCCTTGGCTGGGTGTACCTCGAATGTTCGGGATTGTCCAGCTATAATGACTACACTCATGCCTACTGTTGTATGTCTTGCTCTGAAAATCCTCCTACGGTTCCTCAACATAGTCTTAGCATTTATCAACTAAATATCAATGGCCTGCGTGCCAAACTTGCTGAACTCACAATGTATGTAGATCGCACTCAGCCTGATGCCATCCTTCTGCACGAGACCAAGCTTAGCAGATCTTCCTCTTCCCTCCCCCGACTTCCCGGTTATTTATCCTACAGTTTGCCGCAATGTTAAAAGGGCATGGTGCAGTTGCGGTCACGCACTAAAACTACGGTTGACGGTGCCAGATTTCATTATCGGTCGACAGCACAGCTGATTTTCTGAGTAAGTTACGGTTTTTCTTTTCTTTTTTCTTGTTTGTTTCGGCATTAATTTTTTTTCTGTTTAAATGTTGCGAATAGGGGTTATTCTCAGTGCGTGAGAGAAATTAGCCGTTTGTTCGGGCTTCGAAGTGTTTTTTTATTCCCGAATTCTCTTCTGAAATCGAAAAAAACGGCGAAATCCTCTCGCACACTAAGAAAAGCCCCTATTCGTAATATTATAAGAGTCAGAAACAAAATAATGTCAAAGCCAACGAGAAAAAAAAAGAAAAACCGTATCTCACCCACAAAATCTGCTGTGCTGTCGATCGATAATGAAATCTGGTGTCTTCCACCGTAGTTTTAGTGTGTGACCGCAACCGCACCATGTCCTTTTGACATTGCGGTGAACTGTATCATGTTCCACGTACTTCTCATGGCGGTGGTGTTTCTACATTTGTAAAACCATCTATCCCTTCTCACCTCATTGCTCTTCCCCTGATGATGTTGTTGAATGTGTTGGAGTTCATATTGTACTACAAAGTGGCCCCCTTGATATTGTCAACTTCTATATACCCGCTCCACACCTTGTGCCTATGCATTTGATCCCACGCGTTATTTACATGATGTCCATACTGCCTTATCCTACATGTCGGTTGTAATAGCTGGCGATTTCGATGCGCATTCCCCTTCGTGGTTCTCTCTTCTTGAGCCCGATAATAGAGGTGAACTCCTTAAGCTCTTTGCTAATGATTGTGATCTTGTTCCCATCAATGAGAATGCACCCACTCGTCTTCCGGGGCAGGCTTTCTTCATCCGATATTACGTTTGTATCATCCTCGCTAGCTAGTTCCTGTAACTGGCCTACTGATGTGGTGCTGGCCAGTGATCATGTTCCCATAATTACCTCATTGCGTCTGTCACTTTATAGTTTTCCGTTCTCTGGCTCTCGTTGTAAGTCTTATTCTGATTATCGTAAGGCTAACTGGGACTTATTCGAAGAGGTGTTGCTCAGCCAAGTGGCCAGCTAACCGTGGAACCATACCGTTTATGGTGAGAAGTTCATTGCCAGTGCCATCGGACGTGCCTCAAAGCTGCTATTCTTACTGGACGTGTAAGGACTTTTCACCCAAACCAAGCAGCAACGCTGGAAAGAGCTCACCGAGTCGATCGATTTTGCCGTGGATGCCAGAAAAGCTCGGACTACCTTGAAATGGCTTTCCGGCAAAAAGATGAGTAGCGACCGCAACATGCTCGAATTTCCGTCTGGAAGATTCGAGCACGGATACAAGGCAGCTAGTCTGCTCGGCAAACTATTTACATCTGCATCATCGCCTCGGGTTAAGCAACACAGACGAACAATGCGAGCAATCAGGAAGCTCAATCGGCTGGTAGTTCCTACTAGTTCTCCTTCTACCATCAACAAGATAATCAAAACGATGAAAAAATCGCGGGCAGAGGGACCCGACCGGCTGTTCATCTCAAACACTTTCCTGATCCCTATTACAAATTGCTCTCTGATCTTATTTAATCGTCATTCAGTTCTGGTATTATTCCGGCGCGCTGGAGACAAGCTGTCATCATACCAATCGCCAAACTAGGCAAGCCACCGGATGAGGCTGCTTCTCCCATCGCCCCATCTCCCTCCTCTCCCCTCTTGCCAAGCTTGCGGATAGAGTCGTCAACCCGCTCCTTCAAAATGCCCTACAGCACAACAATCACCAGCACGGTTCCAAGAAAGAGCACTACACTTATACTGCCCTGACGTCAATCACCGAGCATCATCATCGCTGGATTCAATCGCAAGACCCCGGCCGGTAGGAGCCTTGTCGTTGCCATCGATCTCACGGCTGCGTTTGATAGCTCCTGTCGAAATCCATACCGGAATCGGATATGCCCAGTTGGTCTAAAAGATGGATTAGTAGCTTTGTCAAGAGCCGGCCCAGTCGTGTCAAGTTCGACGGACATCTATCGTCTTCGATCCCCCTCAAAGCCGGTGTCCCACAAGGCGGGGTGCTATCCCCCACCCTCTTCTCGCTATTTCTCTATCATTTTCTAAAGTCACCAACTAGCATCCACCTGTGCCTGTACGCTGATAATATCACTATCGTATGCACGGACTCAGTTATTGACCAAGCCTTTGCTGCCATTAATAACTACTTTTGGACCCTGGCAGTGTATCTCAAATCAAAGTCGCTGTCTGTCTCTGCCTCCAAGTCAAGTGTCACACCAGGTAAAACGGCTATATCTGAACATCGGTTTCAACCCAAGGTCGTCAGGGATGGCCACGAGCTGCCACTATCTAAGCATCCTCGACTACTGGAAGTTTTCCTGGATCCCTCTCTACGATTTTATGAGAACACGGGTATACGTACTGCTTCAGTTAACTTGTGCAACAACATTCTTCGCGCCCTGGCAGGGGGGCAGCACGAATGAAGTGCTACGTACGACGTATAGAGCCATGGTGCAGCTGGTCTTGGATTATGGCGCCCTATTTGGACCAGACACCTCTCTGAAACCTCTTGGTGCAGTTTGCAGAAGGCACAGAATATTGCCCTCAGGCTCTACGGAACCTCTTGGTTCAGATTGCAGAGGGCACAGAATATCGCCCTCAGACTTAAAACTGGATGTCAAAAATCGACGCCCATTCTGCATCTTCATCAGGAAACCGGCCTACTCCAAAAAAGCAGCACTGCTTACTCCAGTCTCAGCAGTTTCTTATAAGTATCGTCAAGAGCCCGACCCATCCAAATCACAATCTTCTGTCGTTCGGTCCCCATCCAAGAAACATACGCACGCCGCTCAATGCTACCCTGTCTGCTGTCGATCAACAACGCTGGGCAACATCCGAGCTCTCCCGCAGAAGACTCCAGATGGCAGAGGATACGCGCTTTGTGGCAGAATACTTGTCTGCTGCACAGCTCAACTCCATATATGGTGGCGTGCTCTCACGAGTCGACGACAGCGAAGCTGATCTACCGAGGCGCATTCGAACGATCCTCGCTGGTCTGCGATGCGGTCACTCTACCTATCTCGAGGCCTACGCCCATAGGATTGCCTAGTCAGTCCCAGATGAATGCCCCGATTGTCAATGTACTGGACATGATTCATTACATATATTCTCATGTCCCGCCAGACCTACAACCCTGTCTGCTCGAGATCTATGGTACAAGCCGTGTGAGGTTGCTGGCTTCCTATGCCTCTGATGCGGTGCTCTATCATAGCTGACAAGAAGAAGAAGAAGAAGAAGAAGAAGAAGAGGAAGAAGAAGAAGAAGAAGAAGAAGAAGAAGAAGAAGAAGAAGAAGAAGAAGAAGAAGAAGAAGAAGAAGAAGAAGAAGAAGAAGAAGAAGAGATCAAGAATTCACATATGTTTGTGTTACTCCCTTCACGACCCACTGGACTTGTTCGTTTGGTCTCGCGCGTTCTCGCGCTCCTCCTTTTGCACTCACTCGCCATAGTCATCGATCCGCCATCACGATGTATTGACACCCCGCCCCATTGTCTTTATAAGCCAAGCGAGAGCTCATTTGTGCACTCTCGAATGTTCTGGCGATGGGAGAAGGTGAGCGATCACCTCTCCCATCAAATAAATACTGAGAGAAAGGGTTCGATGGCCTTGTCCCAGGACATCCCCCGGGTGACCGACCAGTCTCCCGAGATTTATACTGTTTTTGTTCTTTGGACACAGAATTTTAAATAGGTAAGATCTTCACGTTAAATACTAATGCATACGCAGGGTGACATTGTACATTCATTTAACTCTACCAGTGGATAATATAAAAGGGATAGGATGAACTTCTTCTTCTTCTGCAGCCACAGAGAGGGTGCTGTCATAGATCGAGGAACTGAGCCACAAGCGTCGGATTCTTCCACAGATCTACTTGTGTTAACGATGTCGGTCTCATCGGGCAGTTGAAGAGGTGCGCAGTAGTATGCCCTTTATTACCACAATCCGGGCACTCGTCAGGCCTGCTGCTATCGATCTTATGTAAACAAGACATAAGCATGGGGGAGTGCCCGCAGCGCAGCGAGGCAAGGGTGCACCTGGCACGCCTACCGAGTTCCATCTCGGTTTCGCTGACCTCAGGCGGCACGACTCCGAGAATGGAGTTTACGGCGGTCTTGCATAAGTGATCCTTGACGAATTGGGTATGCTCAGCAAGTAAGAGACGGAGGCGTTCTTGTTGTGCGTTGGTCCATCTCTGTATATCGATTTTCGTGGGAGCATCAGCAAACGGCTTTCTTATACTTCTCTCTCTGACGGGGTCTAATACTCTTCGCGAAGGATGATTTGGCTGCTTCAGGATGTTTATGTACAGCTGTTGTGCGTGGAGTTGGCAATGGTCCTTAACTGGCAGGATGCGAGCTTCGGCGTGTAGGTGCTCTACTGGAGAGCTTTTAGAACAGCCTGTTGCGATTCGCAATGCTCCATTTTGAATTCGCTGCAGCTTGGACCAGGATGTGTCCGACACGATATGCTGCCAGACTGGAGCAGCATACTCCAGGGCGGGGTGTACGATGGCCTTGTACGTGGTCAGGATCGTTTCTTTACTGCACCCCCAGGACGTTCCGCCGAGAGCACGTAGGACGTTAAGTCTTGTTTTCACTGCAGCTTGCTTCTGCTCAGTGTTCTTATGAAACCTCAACGAAGGATCCAACACGAGTCCGAGCAGCTTAGGGAATCGGGCGGCCGGTAGGCGAGTTTCGTCCCATTTCACCATGGGATGAGCTCTGTGCTCCGCAGGATCAGTGGAAAAGACGGTGACGGATGATTTAGCGGCAGAGACCGTAAGCATCTTGCTATCGAGAAAACATTTCAACTCGATCAAGTAGTCATTGATCTTACTGGCAGCTACATTTATGTCGCGATCCCGGCATAGTATAGCAATATCATCCGCATATGCTACGACCTTGATGTCTGGGGATGGAACGGGTAGATCTTCAATATACAGACTGAAAAGAGCAGGCGATAGGACTCCTCCTTGAGGTACGCCGGCGGCAATCGGGATGCTATTGGAGACGTGCCCTTGAAATAGCACATTTGCCCGACATGCTTTGGTGAATGCGGTTATCCACCGCTTCTGCCAGGGCGGAATGGTAGACCTTAACAGGCTCTCCGACAAAATGCCCAAGTTTACAGTGTCAAAAGCCTTCGTTAGGTCGAGGGCTACACCTACGATTCGCTGAGGTTTCATGGCATTGAAGCCGTCCAAAACATAGCTCACAATCTCTAGCAGGGCCGTAGTGGTGGAATGTAGCTTACGGAAACCATGTTGATGCTGTTGTTTGCTATTATGTTCGGCAAGCTCCTCCACAGCCAATTTTGCCGCAACTTTGGCAATAGGTGAGAGGAGACTGATTGGCCTATAACCTTTTGCCGTGGATGGTGATTTACCTGGCTTCGGCGATGGGATGACGAGTGCTACTTTCCAATCTTGAGGTAATGTGCAGGTGCGAAACGATGTATTAATGACTTCAGCGAGCAGGGGTAGTAGTTCACTTGGCAGTCTCTTTAGAACTGCTGGGCTCAAACCATCTGGCCCTACTGCCTTCGAGTTACTCATTTCCTTGATAACCTTCTCGACCCGAGCAGGCGTGACTGCATCATCTTCAGCCATGAGTGGCAATTTACAGAGTTCCCGAACAGTTATTCTATTTTGCTTCGCTCTTTTTGTTTTAGTTATGAACAAATGCTTCCCAAGAGCATTTGCGGCCTCTTTCCCTGACTTGAAGACTCCGCCGTCGAATTCAATCGTGAAATTGTTGGCGGAGGTGAACTTTCCGGAGATCCTTTTCAAAGCCTTCCACGTTGCTGCAGCATCACTCCTGAAGTTCAACTTCTCAGTGAACTTTTCCCAAGATTCTTTCTTGTGCCTATCAAGGTCCATCCTGATCTCATTATCCAGCTCGGCAATGTCTGGGTCAAGATGATTAACAGCTCTCTTTGCGTCCCTTGTCCTTATCTTCTGCAATGCCTCCCTGGTAACATTGGGAAAGAAGGTCTTGACACGACCTTCAGGGATCGCAGCTTTCATCGCCTTCCGGATGGCATCAGAGAGGTGGCGCTCCTTTTGATAGACATTGCCATTCCGCGGATATTCGGCCGCTTGGCAGAGTGCAACCTCCCTCAACAGGCTCCAGTCTGCAAGGCCTAAATTGAGATAAGAACGATGACGAATACCTGTATAGGGAGCAAGAGTGTTAGAGAGATGAACTTCGATGCCGTGGAGCAATGAATCTTCATGGGAGAATCTTCATGTTTCAGAGTAGCTCTGTTATACGATTGTTACTAGTTGAAAATTGAGATATCCCTCCCTTCTGTGAAAAACTACAAGGTTCAACCCCTGAAGTTGACTATAACTCCAAATTCGCTATTCTGAATAGTACAATCAGTTGATCCGACATTTAGATGTCAGTTTCATGGCCCTGTACGTAGGGCACAGAAGCGTGTCGCCGCCCACATTGCCGCTGTCCGTTCCTAGCATTTGGAGAGCGGTGGCGGCGAGAATTGTTGTGCGGCGCGGCACGCCGTGACGCTCTGTTCTTCGCTACGCCTTTCAGCGGCAGGGCTCTAATCGGCCCCTTAGGGATTTCAAACTCCACAAGAAGTCGGACTTCAGAGTGGGCTTATTTGGCGGATATGGAACACGGCGGTTACATGTTTCCATAGAGTCCGTAGACAGCATTTGGAGAGCGGTCGTAGGATGTGCTTCCGTGTTTTGTGTCTTCAATACAAAATTTCACGAATATAGTTATGTAGAAGTACTACATCCGTTTTTCGTCTGTCCTAGATTGTGACTACGTGCTGAGGATCCTAGCTAAACCCATATATGGGCAAGCTATGCGCCGGTGTGCACAATTGCTTATCCCGCGGGTGACCAGCGTGAATCACATGTGTCCCCGACACAACAAGCACTTGGAATAAATACAAATAGCGGGTGAGGGTCGAAACATTTTTAGCACCCATATCAAAATTTGGCTCACGACTGAGATTTCCACAATGTCTAACGTGGATGCTAGGGTATATCAAACGAATAAAAATTTTCGAATATTCAAATAAACGAATAATTCAAAAAAATTGACTCTTTCGAATACTCGAATGAACAAATTATTCAGAAAACTTGACTTCTACAAATATTCGAATAACCGAATAATTTTGAAAATTGATTTCTCCGAATATTAAAATAAACGAATTATTCGAAACATTTATTTAGTTAATTAATACGTCCAAAACAACGCGCTTCAACTAGAACACAGGTTGAAAGTCTAGCCAATTTTCGGAAAAAAATCAATAATTAAGAACCAAGAACCCTGTCTCACGGAGATAAATAAAACTATGGATAGCTAGTCTGTCAATCTTATCGATCAAAAGGCTGGTGCAGTATTTTAAAGGGGGGGGGCTGAATGATCGGTAGCCGAAGCTGCCTCAGGAGCTATGATTACTCTTAACAAAGCTGAGACTCTCGAGGTTGCAAATATACTGATGCCCGCATCAGTCGGCTATGATGCCCTTAATCCCGATAGACATCATTCGGGCTCACCGGAACTTCGAAACACGAGTATACCGACAACCCTCGTGGGACCGGCAAGCTGGACATGAGTACAAGCAACTACAGAAAAGAAACATCCCAGAGAGTAAATCTAAGCGCCAGAGAATGAAACAGGAGTTTGTGATGGAAAATAGAGGGAATTAGATTATTTGGCACTCACCAATTGATACGACAAGGACAGCTATAAGGAAAGAGCATCGGGACCGTGAGACAGAGGTAGACAACTTAACACCATACCTTCTAAGAAAGTCATAATGGCTTGGATATAGACGCGAACAAGAGTTAAGGCATCATCCCGAACACAACTAGCATACGTTGAATGGGCAGCAGGACTGGAGTAGGAATTGACATTGACTTTTCGAATAGTCAAATAAACGAATTATTTGAAAAATTGACTTTTCCAATTAGGCGAATAACGAATTATTCGAAAAATTTGGTTTTTCCGAATAAGCGAATTATTGGAATGATTTGAATACGAATAATTCGAATATTTGGCCAAAATCGCGAGTATTCGAATTAGAAGTACGGACCGAGTACGCATAATCGAACCCCCGTTCGCGGCACCACCAACTTTCTTGACATTTTTTGGTATAGTATTATGGTATAGATCAAAGCTATGCCAATGATTATCCACGAACACGACTTTCTATAGTTAGGTCAGCGGCTTGTTTCCTCAGGAAAAAAAACATTTAATCTCATCGGCGGCTGGCGGGCGTGGTCGCGTGCGCCGGCCCGCTAATCGATTCACGCCGAGAGATCAGCGCAGCCGATGAGCTTACCACACGGCCAGATGCAAGTGAGATTTACTGTGTTTTTCTTGAGGAAACAAGCCACGAACCTCACTATACATTATATAGCATGAAAGTATTCAAACTAAAAAAGTTTCTGGAACATCGCTCGAAGCTGTTTGGGACCTATGTACTCGAGCAGACCGAGAAAATAGTATCGATTACATCCGCCCAGAAAATCAGGTGAGATGGTCGTAATGTATTCCAGTCGCAGGAGAGTCGGGGGAAACTTCGTGTTCTTTCCGATCACGCGCCGCTCATCCCCCGTTTCCCCCCCTCTCTCTCGCGGTTGGAGTACAGTAATACATTACGACCAACACCTGAAACTCGGCGCTGAACGATATACTCCACCATTAGGTCTCTGAATATCTCATGTTGAATATTGGAGAATTCTGACTATTTCGAACTTTCTACCAACTTGATTTGAGACATGTAACCTCTGGACGGCGAAAATGGACTTGTGCTGGAGACTGTCTCCCATTTTTTTCTGAAATTATTCGTTTGTTCGGCCGAATGTTCGAATATTTGACCTTTCAAATACAAAATTGACTTTTACGAATAATCTATTTATTCGGCCGATTTTTTGTTTTCAAAATATTCCTTGACATACTCTAGTGGGTGCGTGTTGTTCCTAGAAATCTCCCAAAAGGTTGGAAACCGAGAAAAAATCTTTGTCGCATATGAGAATTTTTTGTCGATCACCCCCCCCCCACTGACTAGGGGCTGCTTTGAACTTTCCGTGGAGATTTTGAAAACCATGTTGTCGTTAATGTAGGTATGTGACAGTACAAAAATAATCCGTGCTTGAAAATCCCCAAATGTCTGTGGGGATTCCAAAAAGTGGCATTTTCATTGCTTCAAAAAAAGGTAAGGGGGGGGCGTCAGGGAATTTTTAGGGAGTTGAGAAAATTTTTCTCGTATTCGGCTCAAAACTTGCATCTGGGGGTTATTTTGGGCGCTGAGCATGAATCTGGCTGGGGTCTATTCCTTGCATAACTTAGGGTTACGGTAGCTTACGGAAGGCAAAATGCCCTCATACCTTAAAATTTCGAAAATCGAGAAGTGGACCTCAAATTCGTGTTCAGCGTTCAAATAACACCCACAGTGAAATTTTGAGTCAAATCTAAGACTTTGACTGAGCTACCGTATACCCACCGTAATCGACCGTTATCTACCGAAAATCGATAAACGGGTTGCAGATTCGTGTTAGGCAGGCCGAGTACCCTCCTCTATGTACAACTTTTGAGGCGATTTGATAGTAGCATTCTCGAAATCGTCAAAAGTGGCGTTTTTCAAGCAAAAATTCCCCCAATTTAAAGCTTCGGACCAAATTAGATGGAATTTTTACGAATATTGACAAATGGGCCTCAGAGTCGTGATCAGCACCCAAAACAACCCCTAGAAACAAGTTTTCAGCCCGATCCGAGACAACCTTTTTGAACATCCTGAAAATTGCCACTCGTGCACCCCTTTTATCTACGCAAAGCTATGGAAATTCTCACTTTTGGACATCTCCTGTAAACCTATGAGGCATTTAGGGGATTTGGAAAACGGATTATCAATGCTGTGTCCCATACCCACAACTATCAACACATGGTTTTATAAAAGCCCACCGCAAATGTAAGGCAAGCCCTAGTGAGTGTGATCGAGCCGTCCAGCAATTCCATGTAACAAGCATGCATACACAGTTTAAAAATAATAATGGTGTGTTCAGCTGAGGACGCACGAAACCAGCTAATGTAGGCGGAAGCAGTCTGGAGGCGTGCGCGTGTTCCATTACAAGTAGTCAATTCATTGCCATTTGCACACGGTTGGTCTCACACCGAAATCGTGATCATACCGAAAACAATGATCAGCGCGACGCAAAGTTTACCACCAACATCGACCAAAAATCAATATTCCTGAAGTACACGGTCGCTGTCGCTAGTCGTGGGAAGGTTCGTCCTAGGGGAAAATCAATGCTTGAGAGTCCGCCCGCTCCACGGCGAATCGGTGCAGATAACTGGCGTGTTCCGCAGCCAATCGATTCAGTGCGAGTGATGTATGGACACCCGGTCTGCAGGAAATTTTTTGAGTAGAGCAACCTTGAATAAACCGCGCTTATGAGATGTTTCAAAAGTGAAAACGCAACAGGCTGTTCTAAAAGCTCTCCAATAGAGCATTTGCACGCCAATGCTCGCATCCTGCCAGTTCGAGACCACTGCCAACTTCAGGCTCAACAAATGTTCATTAACATCGTGAAGCAGCCTAATCACCCGTCACGAAGAGTACTAAACCCGGTGAGAGATGTATCAGAAAGCCGTTCGCCGATGCTCCCTCGAAAGTAGAAGTACAGAGATGGACCGAAGCACAACAAGAACGCTTTCGTCTCTTGCGCGCGGAGCATACCCGATTCGTGAAGGAACACTTGAGCAGAGTTGCCATAAACTCCATCCTGGGAGTCGCACCTCCCAAGGTCAGCGAAACCGAAATGGAACTCGGTAGGCGGGGACAGATGGTCCCTTGCATCGTCACGCTGTGGAGACTCTCCCATGCTGATATATTTGCATAGGATTGATAACAGCAAACCTGATGAGTGCCCAGATTGTGGTAGTGAAGGGCCGCTAGGCACCTGTTCAATTGCCAAACGAGACCGACTACATTAACGACAATGAATTTGTGGATGAACTCAACGCTGGTGGCCGAGTTTCTGAACCTGTGACAGGACCCCTCTCTGTGGCCGCAAAGAAGAAGAAAACTGAAAACGAAGTGCTTCAGAACGAGGTATTATGTAGTCCACCACATGCTGCACATCTAAAGGCAAAGTAGAAGCGATTGTTTGCAGATCAATACTCATGAAAATCATTGTAACGCCTTCGGCATAATGGCAAAGGCGAGCGAGTGAGCAATGATGAGGGATGGAGAGTGCTACGCAAAGCGGTTGCGTGCGCGGTCAAACTGCGTAGCGCTCCCCACCCTCATCATTGCTCGCTCTCTCGCACCTTTGTCACTATGCCGAGACCTTGACACGCTCGCTAACGGTTGAGTGAGAGCGACTGGAATGATTTTCATGCTTACAGATTTCCTACCGACTGCTTCTACTTGACCTGTAGATGAGCAACTTTTGATGTACACTACTCATACTCCATGAAAAACGACTAAGATTCACCAATAACAGGCCAGCGGCGACTTTATTACTCAAACTGCTTGAACACCGTAATTGTTAACAAGTTTTGGTGTGGAGAACGAATTCGCGTCGACAAAAAGCACCACATCTCGAATTTTGAAAAAAAAAAACATCCGAACGTTGTGTCGTGCGCTAGCTGTGTGGTGAGCAAGCAGTCTTCTGAAGGTTACGTACTCTGACAAGTTTCTTCTTCTTCTCGTAGTGATCAACGACAGGAGCAGTAGCAGTAGTGAACGTCTTCAGACGCTTCTTGATAGTTTCCATATTATCGTCAGCACGACCACTGGAAGAGAAAAGATTATAAATGCAACAACTTTGAAAAATTAATTACTTACCTAGTCTTGGCTCTTCCAAGCAGACGCTGGACCAGAATGTCTTCAGGCACGTCAAAAAAAATTACAGACTTCGCCTCTTGGATCTTAAGAAAAGTGGTACAAGCTCGTCAAGAAATGTAAGCGAGAAACTGACCTCGCGCTCGAACTGCAAACCTTGTTTCACATCTCGAGGGTAGCCATCGATCAGGAATCCTTTCGAACCAGCAGCAACTTCCTTGATCATAGCTTCTTTGACTAAGTCGAGGACAACCTCCTAAAAGTAAGAGCTACCCTTCGCTAGCACAGTAAATGTTGGTAAAGTTGACACTCAATTTACGCACGAGCGGAACCAATTCCCCGGCTTCCATGATTTTCGTCAGCTTTGCACCCCTTGGGGAGCCGGACTTCACCTGCAATGTCGATTTAATACAAGAATTCTGGTCATACCTAAGGACGGAGCGACCCATGCGGTCCAATGCAGAGCTTGCTCGGCTTTTCTACGTATCGTCGATCACTGGTCGAGAGATAGCCGCGGCGCAGCAATTTAACGTGATATCACTTGATCGATGTTCATCATCATCATTACCTCCGCGCTTGCGTGCGTGCCACGTGTGTTCGACGCGGCGATCTCTCAAGCAGTGATCGATCATACGCTTTGCTTTCGCTCCATCGCAGGGTCAAGCGCGCGCTTGTGTAATTTCCTCTACGGAAGCTGAGGGGGGGGGGGTGTAAACATTCCAGTTCAATAAAAAAATCTTGGTGGGGGGGATTTTGAAGACTTCGGCTCAGAAACGACAACTTATGGAGAGGATGGTAAAAAAACTGCTAAGGTCTTAGCACAACCCTTCGCTTGACCCTGCTCCACAGTAAGAAAAATGGATTGAAGTAAAGCGGCGTCCATACGTTGCGATTGCGCCAAATCGATGGTCATCGTGGGCATGTGATTTGCTAGCCCCTCTGGTGCGCTTATCCTCACAAGCCCACGCCCGCTGGCTCTTGCACGCTCACGCCTGCTCCAAGAAGGAAACAGCGAGTTTCTAGTCTAATGCTTCTTCCCAGAAGCAGGAAGCAATTAAAATGTTTCGAAGCTATAGCCCTCGTTACCCATTATTCCACCACGGCCACCACAAATCGTTGGAAATGATCAGTCAACGCGCCGACTCGAGTGATTTATCACCCGGTCAAACGTCAATCGAACCTACACGGCGCGAGTGGTGTTTTCCCGTATAATTTGTGTGTGCGGGCATCCTTCAGCGCTTAGAAGCGTTGAGTGGCGCACAGCAGCGGAAGCGCACGCTCTCGCCACGTATGGACGCTGCCTAAGGGTCACAGATACCTCGTTTCTCAGAAGATCGCCAGAGGAGAGATGCGAAAGGCCATACTTTGCAACGATTTTCTCACACTGCGTGCCTTTTCCAGAACCAGGACCACCTAATAATCAATCTTGCATTCCTCAAACAAGCATCTGCATGCATTATGTAAGTAGTGAAGGCAGCATGATACTCACCGACAATGAAGAAAATCGGTACATTGGCCTTCTTCAAGGGGGTCAAATCAATGTTCTTCCTTTCCATCACAAGCTGAAAACAGAACTGTGTTAGAAGAATGCAATTGTTTGTGAAGACACGAACGCACGAACGTTTTCAGTTTGCAATGGTCAGATGACAAATCCAGCAATCTGCCGCCACCTGAATTTTTGATTACACAGAGCTTTCGTCGCCTCTACAACGTTTTGTTATTACAATGAAGTTGATAACTGGTGAACAATAGAAATTTCGATGTTAACATTTCCAGATACCGACATTCCTATCATTTTACTAAACTTGATCGCCAAAGGCGGGGGGTCATAATTCCACTGAGGTCGGTCGCAACGCCCCGCTGGAGCCTGGTTCCACATGCAAAAGTGAAGATAGAGTTTCGTTCATACGTTTATCGCATCTTCGTTGAAAATCTGCAAACACGATCGCGCATGCAAGGGAATGTAAGGAAAAAACATTTTTCAAATATCTGATTCAATCGGAAATTTGAAGTGCTAGGCTATACATAGGCCTCGGCATAGTGGCAAAGGTGCGAGCGAGCAATGAACAAAACGAATAATGCTAACCACACACCGACTTGGCGCGACGTGATTACGGACTCCGCACACAATCTCACGCCTAGTGGTATTTTGGCACTGGGCGAAATGGTAATGCAGTTTTCGTCGTTGCGAAGGATTTTAGGGTTATTCTTCTCAATCTGGGAAGAAGCATTTATAATATAAGAATTGGAAACACTCGAATTGATGAAAACATTCACCCTTACACACTTTTTTGCTAATTCCACTATAGTATTATTTTATTTTGCTTTTTTCCAGTAAATTATGGTTTCTAAACGGTGCATATGATCTAAATACCAAAATCTGGTTTTTATTCTTTTTTTTTGTTGAGGCTCAGTTCTTTCCTTTCTCACGTAGGAAACGTAATCCATCGTTGATTTTTCTTATTTTCATAAACTGTTAACTGAGTGTGCTACTATTCGCCCACAATTCGGAAAACTGGAATAGTGCAGCTTATGCTCTAGCTTGGTTGATGTCATATTTTCCGTGTTGCTATAGCCTAGCAAATCTCATAAAGCAACCATTCTGTTGCCCTCCAATGATGCCACGATCTCATGTATCTTGCAAATTTGTCTGTACTCTTGTTCGAACATATATTCTCGACAGTTTTCACTTATTGTAAGTGCAATCTCATCCTGCATAGATAACTTATTCATAGAAATATATGTACATAGCGAAATAGATATTCATAGAAATATATACAGTCAAGTAGTTATTTACAGAAACATACTATGTATTGAACGAAGTAATAAATGTGTTCAAGTTAGAAATTTGAGGATTATTGTATAGGTGTGGTGCACTTCTCAGTCTATTGCTTGGATAACTAGAATTGGTTTCCTTAGTTGTAGCAGTTGCCTCCGTTATGCCGTCTGGGAGGGAGGTTGAGTACTGAATTCGGCTCTCGTGATCGAAGTTCAGTACGTAGCCTAAATTTCTTGATGATTTCTCTTCTACCACAAATAGTACAATAGTAGCACACTCAGCAAACAATTTATGAAAAAAAGCCAAATGAACGATGGATTACGTTTCCTACGTAAGAAAGGAAAGAACTGAGCCTAAACAAAAAAAAAATTCGAAAGAAAAGAGTAAAAACAGCCAAATTTTAGTATTTGGATCATATGCACCGTTTAGAAACCATAACTAACTGAAAAAAAGAAGTAAAATAAAATAATACAATAGTGGAAATAGCAAAAAAGTGTATAAGCGTGAATGTTTTTTTGACAATCGAGTGTTTCCGAACACTCACAAGGGAGGCTTGTTACCTTCCGGTGGCGATTTGGAAAATCAAGTTGTTAGTATATAAATGACCCGCGCTTGAAATTGGCTAAATGGCTAAGGGGATTCCAAAAACGGCATTTTTATTGCTCAAAAAAGAGGTAATGGAATTTTTGAGGCGTTCAGAAGTTTTTTCGGATTCGGCACAAAACTTTCAAGTGGGGTTTTTTAGTGCGCTGAATCCGAATTTGGGGTCTATTCCGGGGCCAGACATAGGGTTACTGTAGATTACGGTAGGCATAATTCCTTTTAACAGGCGATACCTACCTTAAAATTTCGAAAAATGGTTGTCAAATTCGTGTTCAGCGTCCCAGATAACACTCACAGTGAAATTTTGAGTTAAATTTGAGACTTTGACCGAGCTACCGTATACCCACCGTAACCTACCGTAATTTATTGAAAATCGACAAACGGGTTGCAGATTCGTGTTAGGCAGCCCGAATAGCCCCCATGTACAAGTTTTGGGGCGATTTGATCGTTTGGAAATCTCCTGTGAATTTCTGAGGTATTATCCGATTCTGAGTACAGAATGCTGGAGCATCCACCCTAGAACATATTAAAGTGGCATCTCGAATTTCCATCTTATGTGTGCAAGCCTTCCTTGTCAGTCAACAAGAAGACAAGCCGAAATGAACGATAGACTACGTTTTCTACGTAACAAACGAAGGAATTGAGCCTCACAAAAGGAAATAAAAACAACCAGATTCAAGTATATGAATCACACGCACCGTTTAAAAACCATAACTTGGAAAAAAGAGGCAAAATAAGATGATACAATTGTAAAAATAAGTAAAAAGTGTATAAACGTAAATGTTTTCGTCAATTCGAGTGTTTCCAACTCTTATATTATAAAATCTTCTAATCAGATTGAGAAGAATAACCCTAAAATCCTTCGCAACGAAGAAAACTGCATAACCACCTCGCTCACTGCCAAAAACACCACTAGGCGTGAGATTGTGTGCGGGGCCGTAATCACGCCGCGCCAAGTGGGTGTCTGGTTAGCATTATTCGAACAAAACGGATTTTAGCATCAGGGATTCTGTGTTACCGTAACCTCGCATTCGCCGTGGAGCGCGTTATCGTATCATTGAGCGTTAGCATCGCACTCAAGTGGGATTTGAGGCTGAGATCAGCCACTGGAAGTGTTTTTTCCTAAACATTCAGGTCTGGATGTCTTATTTTTTTTTGTGAAACTGAGGATTAAGCTAAAATTTCAAGAGTTCGTTAACTAATGAAACCATGTCTGGGTTCCTTTGTCGATTTCCGCTGTTGGCATAGGTTTCGGTGCAATTTCTCTTCTTGGCTCATCGTTTCTTTTCGTCCGGTCCAAGCTTACCCTCGAGAAAACGTCGTAATTCACATCATTCGAGGCGCGAGCGGAGCGGGTGACGTCTCAGCCTCCGTCTGCCCTCCGCTCTCTCACTGTCTCTAACCTCCGCTCCGTACCAGCACGCATAAGAACCATGTGAATTTCGTCGTTTTATATCCTGTACCGAAAAAAAAGGGTTTCGCAGCCATTGTTTCTATGGCAGTTCAAGCCTTTTTATGAAGGTTCAGATATAGTGTTTAAGGCAGTGTTCACGATAATCTTCGATTTTGAGATTAATAGCTGAATCGATTGTTTGGCCCCTGGGTAG
This sequence comes from Aplectana chamaeleonis, assembly GCA_029168955.1. Taxonomy (NCBI): domain Eukaryota; kingdom Metazoa; phylum Nematoda; class Chromadorea; order Rhabditida; family Cosmocercidae; genus Aplectana; species Aplectana chamaeleonis. Next base: position 179,663 of record JAPDOI010000793.1, read on the forward strand.
AACATAAATGACCAAGGAATCAAGAAAAACGCACTAGAAGGTCACGAATTCCTTTACTTACCCCACCTCTTTACTCTCAGAGGAACTGTTCGTTGTGATAATAAAATCATTTGTGGGTCGTCCTTTACAATTATTTGCTTTCTGTTGCTCCGTTCTTTTCTTCGGACCCTAGCTAGTACTATTTTGCCTAGGATATTGTTCCATTTTCGACTGATCCCATTTTTCACCGGTGACAACCACCGTGAACATGTTCATACAACTGGACAACTAGTCCAGGCCAGAGATTAATGTCACTGAAATATGACGTTTTAGTGCGTTTCTCGCCGTTTCTTCGCGATTTCTTCAACACTCGGTGGCCAATGCTTTGTTTTGAGTGGAAAACTCGGGAACGAAAATCATCGTGAACACTGCCTTTAAAGAGCAGCTGCATAAGGACTACGAAATTGGTAGACAACTGTAGGGAAGGGAAACACTATTTTCGGGCATTCCTTGTGATGAGGAAATCGATATTTTAAAAGCACGTTTCCTCTGATGAAATACGCGATCGTGAATCGGCTGATCGTAGTAAACGTACGACTTTTCTGTCATCGTGAAGTGTTTCTTTAGTTACGAAAGGTGGAAAGTCATGGAATAATTTACCGTCGAAGAGAGATTGCGATCGACTTTCCTGCACTCCGAGCGACTAAAATGACCTCAACTGATGTGAAATTTTGGTGTTGAACCGTGGATTTGAAAAATTAGACGGTTGAAATAAAAATGATAAGGTAGAGGCATATGCAGCAATCCAAAGGTTGCTATCGCAGCGGGGGGGGAAGACACTGTGGTAGGCGTATGGTATACTTTGTCGCTGTAATGAGCGACAGGCATGCAATCTAACACAAATCGCGGCAGGACCCGTTCCGAAGCAATCGCAACGGCCGTCGTAGTAACAGATGTCGCGTGTGGGTCGCAGCGACGTGCCGCGGAGGGCTGACATACTGCTAATCGGCCATAGCCTGTCGCTACCACTGTCGCTGTCACTGTGCAGTGCAATGCGACAGCGACAGATTTAAAGGGCGGGAGGCGATCGCTGTCGCTGTGCAGAGCGACGCGACCATGTATCGCAAAAGTATACCATACCCCGTATACCCTGTCCCAAACAAGATGACGAGCGTAGAGCCCGAAGAAGCAGCGCGCCGCCCTCTGCGTCTCTGACATCATCAGCGACCTGAAGCGCCTGGATCGATGTTAAAGTTGTCTGAGACACTACAGAGACTGCAACCAAACAATGAAGTGAAATAATGGCCTCAGACAAGTTAAAACAGCTCGGTTGTATCGAGTTTATGGTGAAATCGATGGGTTAGGCGACTCTGTGCGCTCTGACCTGTTAGGCTGGAGTCATACTTCCAGCGACGAGCGACGCAATGTTTACCATCAATATCGAACAAAAATCGATATGCCCGATATGCACTGTCGCTGTCGCTGGTCGCGTGAAGTATGATCCCGGCCTTATCCATATCCTGAAAAACTTTCCCTGCCGCGTGAAGAACAAAATTTGTATTGAGAGTGAATATCGCGAGCATTTCGAGAGAAAAGAACGCCAAAGAGCAGTGGAGTATGTAAGAAAATGAAGTGAGAAAGTTAAAAAACGTCCAAAAATACGAAAATGTCAGAGACGCAGAGGGCGGCGCGCTGCTTCTTTGATCTCTAGGCTTGCCATCTCGTTTGGGACAGGGTATATCGCACTTGGCAACGCCCATTTTTTTCGTGCCTCAAGGACTCGCCTGCTTTTGGCAGGGGAGGGAAACACCGAGAAGGCGCTCAATTTCATTTCGAGCGTATAATGAGCGTGGCCAAGTGCATCGCGCCATAGTGGCTCCCTCGCTGCGATAGCACCTCTAAAAGACCTCAGACTTATTAAGTGATGATTGACAGGCAAAAAAAAACCCGAGATGGGTTATATATATATATATATATATATATATATATATATATATATATATATATATATATATATATATATATAACTTACTTGACTTAATCGGTTGGCTTTCTTCTGACGCGGTCATTCCGCATCTTCACCGAGGTGTGCCGTCCTAGTAGTCAGCCGTGTCCATTTTTCACGGTCTTCAGCCACAATTTGAACACATTCCATCCAGCTGTCACTATTCCATTTCCTGCGAAACGAAACATCGCGCCTGAACTGTCTTTCGATGCCGAGTGACTTCAAATCCTCTTTAACCACATCCGTCCAGAACTTTCGCCTACGCCCAGGTGGCCGTTTCCAGACAGGATTTGGAAGCAATCTTGAAGCGTGTCGTACGAGACGATCCGGCGTTCTTCTTAGTATATGCCCGAGCAGTCAAAGTCGACTTTCCATAGCTGCTTGAGATGGCGTTGGGAGATGCTGGCACCTCCCTCGTGTCAAGCGTTGATGTACTGCGTCGATTTCTTTGTAAAGGTCTTCGTTATGGCATACACGCGGCCAGAAATATCCAAGCAAACGTCTAAAAAGCTTCCTCTCCGTGCAATCCAACCTTTCCACCTGCGTCTTCGGTGCTGCCCACGTCTCCGATCCGTACATCATGATAAGGCGAATAGCGGATAAGTGGACGCGCAACTTGACTTCCTTCGCGATGGTGGTAGACCACAAGCACTTAGTTAGAGAATTGAATGCAGACGTAGCTTTCGCACATCGTTGTCGAATATCCGCTGCATAACTACCATCGTTCTTCAGCAAACAGCCCAAATAACAGAAATCGTCCACCACTTCAATATGTTGTCCGTCCACACAAACTCCCGTTGAAGGCCTCTGAGAGACCCACATCTGCTTGCATTTGTCGGGACGAAGACGAAGTCCATAGGCTGCGGCATATTTCGAAACGAGGTTCACAATCCTTTGCAGTTTTGCGTTGTTTTCAGCGAATAACACAATGTCGTCGGCGTACTCCAGGTCGACAAGGGAGCGTCCTGATGGTGTTAGGACCACATCCGCAGGAAACTTTTCTGCAACTCTACGCATGATGTCATCAATGGCGAAATTGAAAAGAAAAGGTCTTGCAACGGCTCCTTGCCTTACTCCTGTTTTCACCTCGGAAGCTGACGTAAACCCGACAGGTGTACAAACTGCTCCTGTTGTTCCTTTGTTCATGTCCTCGATTAACCGAACATACTTTTCCGGGACTCCATCTGCTCGCAGAGCATTGAGCAATCGATCACGATGAGGAGAGTCGAACGCGGCTTCAAAGTCCAAAAAAGCAGGCTGTAATGGTGTCGAATACCGCTGCCACGATTCAATTACTCTTCTCACGACGAACACTTGGCCGATGGTCGATCTTCCAGGTCGAAAACCGGCTTGCTCATCTCTGGTCGTCTCTTCACGATGTTCGATAAGTTGCTCAAGAATGATACGTTCTAAAACCTTGTACATGACACTAAGTAGAGAGATCCCTCTGTAGTTCTTAGGATCCGTGACGGATAGCTTCTTGTGAAGAGGTACGATGATCGCATGCCTCCACGAGTCGAGTATCCTTTCGCTCATCCATATGGCACGCATGGTGTTGGTCATTTCACGAATCCCAGATGGAGGAAGAGCTTTCAGCATTTCAGCAGTGATGTTGTCATCTCCACCTGCCTTTCCGTTCTTCAATTTCCGGACACAATCCAAAACTTCAGACTCAGTCGGCGGTTTCTCACTGACATCGTAATGTGCTCTCTGAACATGGGAGCTCAGGTACTGATGGCGCTGGACGATTCAGTAGTGATCTGAAGTAATCCTTCCATTTTGGCAGCGTCGCATCACCAACTGCAACTCCAGAGGTGGTGGTCAAGACAGGAGAATATCTCTTCATCTTCCCGCTAAACTGTCGCAGCAACGTGTAGACTTTCTTCGGATTGTTCTCCTCCCAAGCCTTCTCACACTCCTTAGCTCTACACGTCCACTCTCGTTCGCGGTCCCTTTGAAGCTGCCGACGCAACTTCCTCCTCAGACGCTTCTCCTCCACGAAGTTTCCTGCAGTTCGAAAAGCACATACTCTATTGTAGGTAGATGTTGTTTCTTCTGAGACGTAGGCAAACTTATTCTTAGGCTGTACAACCGGGAGAATCTTTCAAAGCGTCCTGGATGCACTTGACAAAAGGATCCGCGTCGCAAAGTTTCTTCTTAGTCCGTACTCCGATGTGAATAGAAACGCGTTGTCGAAAATTCCTTCTGCACTCTTCATCTCTGAGGCTTGTCATGTCAATCCTCTGGAGAGGCTGAGCCCCTCGCTTACTCTTATGAATCCTCGCAGTGACGTTCAACAGAACAGGACGGTGATCCAAATCGAATGCGACATCCCACACAGCTCTAGATCTTCGAATGTCCAATACTGGGAGATTCCTCGTCAGGACATAGTCAAGCTGTAGTTTCAGAGTTGTTATCTTCCGCTTCCGCTGCTCTTCTGGAGATAGCTGGGTTGGTCCCTGCCACGTAAGCTGATGGCGGCGATGATTCCTCTCGAATGTCGATGCAATAATCAGACCACTGCGTTCACAAAAGTCGAAAAGGCGGTAGCCATTGTCCGATATTTGCTCCACTGGGTAGAACCATTTACCGAGTACTTCGGATTCCTGATCAAGTCCCATCTTCGCATTTGCGTCAATCCCCACGACAACAGCATGTTGACAAGGTATCCTGGCCAGCAACGTATTGAGTTCCTCATAAAACGAATCCTTCGATTGTCTTCGGCGGTTTCAGTGGGCGCATGAGCACTCACTATCCACAGATTGAATCCTCTGTGATCCCGCAGTCGTACGAATGCATTTCGGCACGACGTTGAGCCAAACTCCTTGACCATACCATTGAAATCCTTCCTTACAGCTATTGTGGCCAAAGACTCCATGAACTCCTTAGGTACGGATCCTAAGGTGTTGTGGACCAGAAGCCTTAGTGTGCCGGACGGCGACACCTTTATGCAATGTATGGGATACTTTCGCGATATAGTTGTGCACGCTATATCGCTCGAACGTTCCCTGTGTACACTCAAACGTCTGCTCTGGGTTCAGTAGAAGCAGGGGCACCAACGAGCAGGTACCAGCAGACTTGCATACACACCCCTATATATATGTATATATATATATATATATATATATATATATATATATATATATATATATATATATATATATATATATATATATATATATATATATATATATATATATATATATATATATATATATATATATATATATATATATATATATATATATATATATATATATATACTCACTCACTCATCCCATTAGCTGGCGGCTGGCGGAGCGGGATGACCTCTCAACCAGTACACTGCTGTAGGTGCCATAGGAGCTCCAGTGGCCTGAACGATACGCTTCCATTCAGAACGATTAGCCGCAATTATTTTAGCGTTAACGACACTGCACCGTTGAGATTTCAGATCAGCTTCGACTTGCTTCACCCACGTCTTCTTCGGGGCAGTTCTCTCGACCTTCCATGCTTTTGGGCGTTTTCTCCATAGCAAGCTGTGCGGTAGTCGACTGGCTTCCATTCTGCATACGTGTCCAAACCAGCGCAACCTTTTCGTTCGGATTTGTTCCTCGATTGTCGGTTGATGGTCGCAGCTGTCTCGTATAACGTCGTTGCGTATGCGATCTCTTAACGTTGTTCCGAGAATTCGCCGCAAACACCGCATTTGGAAGACCTCTAGCTTGCTGGAGATCCGACTTGAGCAAGGTCCACGACTCTGAGCCGTACAATAGAATCGGCATTATAAGAGATCGGAAGATCCGCATCTTGGTCTTGATTGACACATTGCCCTTTTCCACAGACACCAGCCTAGTGAAGCAAAAAGCAGCACACGCCTGCCCGATCCTGCACTGTATCTCAGTTGTGGCCACTACCTTGCGCTGTTGCACCACCGTATATATATATATATATATATATATATATATATATATATATAAATATATATATATATATATATATATATATATATATATATATATATATATATATATATAGTTTACAGCAATGTTAGTAGGGACCTGGTGAGGTTGCGGACTCGTGCTATAACTACGGTTGAATCTGGCACTTTGCCAGATTTCGTCATCGATCGGCGCCAACTGTCGTCTCTCTGCGCACGAGAATATCAGCTGTGACGCTGATCGATGACGAAATCTGGCAAAGTGCCAGACTCTACCGTAGTTTTAGTGCGAGTCCGCAACGGCACCATGTCCTTTTAACATTGCGGTCAACTGTATGGTCGATCACGTCTGAGGATACTCGCAACCACGCCGCAGCACGCGCGCTCGATGATATCATAATGCGCTCCACGGCGAATGCTAGGGTTAGCACAGAATCCCGGCTGCTAATATCCGTTTTGTGAGCAATGATGAGGGGTGGGGAGCGCTACGCAGTTAAACCGCGCACGCCACCGCTTTGCGTAGCGCTCCACATCCCTCATCATTGCTCGCTCGCCTTTGCCACTATGCCAAAGCCGTATGTCCAAAAAGCACAGGATATAATATAATTACTGTTTTATCACGACTATATGCAGTAAAAGTGAGGGGAAAAGAGGAGAAAAAGAAAAGTCCTCGTTCCTTACATTCATGATTCGTTGCATTTCACAAACCGACTCAATGAATGAACACTGATTTCATTAGCAGGAAACTTTCATTCCAAAAATCGTTCTTCAAAAAATTGTTTTAGTGAGGATAATGGTTTGTAGGGTTTTGTGCGTGGCTTGTTTCCTCAAGAAAAATCAGTTAAATCTCACACGCGGCTGGCGCGGGCGGTTTAAATCTCCACGGCGGCTGGTGGTATGGTGAGCTAATCAGCTACGCTCTTTTTTTCGGCCTAAATCAATTAGCGGGCCCGCACACACGGCCGCCGCGGGCGAGATTGAAACGTTTCTTTCTTGAGAACGCCGGCCACGGACCTAACTATATCTTATCTATAGGGGGCCGTAGGGAGGTTCCGACGAGAAAGTCACCGCTCCGAGCTGTAATAACCGAAAACATGAGTTCACTTGAAATGAACCAGCCTACCTACAGTCGGCATGTACCGCGCTTAGACTTTTGGTTCTCTCTACGTCTCCGCTCCATTTTCAAGCTCTCTCTGCCCCAATTTCAGACATTAAGTCCGCTACCCTCTAGGCTGACCCCATCAGGGTCAAGCAGTTACTGTCCAGCAAAACTACACAAGAGTGAGGCGAAAAATTGGAAATCTCAGGAGAGGGTAAAATGTTGGGCGAAAAATGAAAAATACTTCTAGAGGATCGTCAGAAGGAAAAGTACTGTGGTATTGACTACGAAAAAAAAAACATTTTTGGAAAATGTCAGTCCGAAAACTGTCGAAAAGTTTTCAGAACGTGGAAATTTTCAATTTTTTGATTATGCCCACCAAGGGTTGACTTAGCTCCGTAGAGCAGGCTACGGCGCGAGGTGTGATATATCCCAACATTGGTCCGACCCCCCACCCAAGTCAAGCGATTTGCTCAGCCCCTCCCTCTGGGAAAAAGTGATGGCGACGACCGAGGGGGGGGGGGAAGTCCTCACTTCGCAATTTTTTATATTGAACGAATTTTCAGATCAAGACCATCGATTGTATCAATCAATCTTAATAATGCAATAAACAAATGTTTTCCACGAAAGCAGACAAAAACAACTCTCATGCGACAATGACACCAAATGTTAGTTTAATAGCTGAACATTCATTAGTGCCCTGAGGGCACACAGGTGCGGTTTCAGGCATGAAAACCACATTTCTAAATTCGCTTTTGAGACGTGAAAACGCACACAGAATTTCATAAAAGAAGCTGTAAACCGAACAGCGCTACATAGGATGGGCGGAGCCTGTTTTCCTGCCCTGAGGGCACATAAGTGCAGTTTCAGGCATGAAAACAACGTATAATCATTGGCTATACGGAAGTGAAAATGCACCCTAAATTTCATGGACGCAGCTTTAAAGCCACAGTCCAGGCTCAAAATCGATTTTTCGTTTTTCTGCTTATCTTGGAGAAAATTTCACACTGATCACAATGGTGTCTCCAGAATCGCTCAGAACCAACTACGAACGGAGTTACGGCTCCCCAAAAATTTCAATTTTGAACGGCAAGAAGTTTGCGGACAAGTTGTTTCGAGTCTGTATTTTCTCGTTATTTGCAGCCATGGTTCTGAAGCAGGCCATAATTTCAAGCCAGACCAAAAACAAATCCAAAAACATAGGTTTTGATAGAAATCATTCGCGCGTCTCTTCCCTATTGAGTTCGGAAACCTGTCAGTGGGCGTTACCCATTTTTTCTTTCAAGGGGCGTGGTCGACTTTTTCCTCGCTTTTTCTCGCTTATTTGAGTGAATTGAGATTTCGCGCTTGGCAGGGTTGGTATAGGCGGCGACCGGACCATAATATCAAAAATTACCTCTGAGGTTGGACTGTGCCTTTGAGCCAAACAGCGCTACATAGTGTGGGTTCCATGAAAAAATCGATAGCTGTGAAATGTTTACAAGTATTTAACGAGTTTTGAATTAGGGACTTTCGCCTTGCTACAACGTGCGGAAAACCTAGTCACGGACCCAAGTAATTGATTTCATTCTTTTACCCGGTTAAAAACGGTCTTAAGACACATTTTTAGGTGTGATACAATCGATTGTATCACACCTAAAAATGGGTCTTCAAACACCGTGCGAAACTCATTAATTCAAATTTCGTTAAATACTTGTAAATATTTCACAGCTATCGATTTTTCCATGCAACCCACACTATGTAGCGCTGTTCGGCTTAAAGCTGCGTCCATGGAATTTGGGGTGCGTTTTTACATCCGGATAGCCAATTATTACACGTGGTTTCCATGCCTGAAACCGCACCTCGTTGACTTCAGGGCATGAAAACAGGCTCCGCCCACCCTATGTAGCGCTCTTGGGCTTGAAGCTGCGTTCATGAAATTTTGGGTGCGTTTTCACATGCGGATATTTGTCTTCGAAATGTAGGTTCCCGCCCGCAACCGCACCTAGGTGTCCTCAGGGCATAAAAACCTATGCTTCAGGCGATATCGCATCTTGGACACGAGTCAATTTCGTGGAGTAAATCGCCGGAAATACACTGCGTTTCATATCTATAGGTCCACCTATGAATTCCGTAATTTTGTGCTTCGCTCTTACTCAAATGTTCTGCAGTGGTCACCTACGAAATCAGCGTCCTTGAAAACCTCCATGAAGAACCGCAGATTCGAATTCAGATTTGGTACGAATTTTAAGAGCTCGAAGATTGAAAAACACCCGTTTCAAAACTATAGGTCCACTGAATGAAATCAAAGTTTTATTGCGACAGCTGACAAAAATCAGTAATCTAGTAACTTGTCTGTCCTCCCTGATCCAAACTAACTTCAACTAATTGCTTCGGCATGCTCTGGACCAGATTTTTCATCACGATGGGTTCCACTGATACCCAAGCTTTGGCGATCGACTCCTTCAGCTCGTCGATTGTGGCGTACTGATTAGCTTCACAGTAGATCTTGTGCACAATGATGGCCCAGAGGTTCTCCATAGAATTGAGAGCAGGTGAACACGCAGGCCAACCGAGAACCTCTATTTTGCTACTTGCAAGCCATGCTGACCTCGACCGACTAGCATGTACAGCAGCGTTGTCGTGTATAAAAGTGAAGGCCTGGCGTCGATGCCGTCGAAAAAACGGCAGAAGACGATCCTCTAGAACCTTTTGGTAGTCCTCGAAGTCCATACGGCACGAAAAGAATGCAAACTCGAGTTGACCAGATTCACAGAATGCACCCCAAACCATGAGCGATCCACCACCAAAGTTGCGTCGAGGGAAGACACGCGGTAGCTTCCGTAGATCACGCCAGTGACCTCTTCCACCATCCGGTCCGTCCAGATTGAACTTTTTTTCGCCGCTCCAGGTCACCTGAAGCGTTTGGAATAATTGGGGCCACGGAGCAGCGTATGAGCAAAATCGCCTTACCTTTGACCAATCCCTTGTGATGTTTTGGGTAACAAACTGGAGGCGGGTCGCCTTGTGCCGTTCCGTCGGTCTTGGCACACGCTTCATTAATTCTCTACTGAGGATTTCTTGCGACTGAACTGCCCTCCAAACCGTACTTTTGCTCGTCCAAAGCGGAAGTTCCCTGCGCAAGCAGTTGAGACTCATCGTCGAGTTCAATAGAAGGCGTCCGATTCTTTCATCGTGCTCCGAAAGCAGCCTCGGACGCTCTCCAGGGTTCTTCCTCCGATATCGCTCAGGATCCCGCTTGTAGTTGTTGATACAACTGTGCGATCATCCAAGATGCTCCGCAATCCTTATTCTCGACCATCCAGCCGCGTTGAGCGCTTCTGTTTGAGAGTGTTCATCCGAAGACAGGCGAATTCCACGAGACATACCAAGCACGACGTTGAGAGAGTCCGTATATAACCCCTGTTTTCCAGTCTCACTTGTACTAGCAAAAAAAACGGAAAGTTTCCTTTGATGGACCTATAGTTTTGAAACGGTCACAATTCTGTCTATCATTCACGGAAGCCAAATAAAAAATCATGGACCGAAAAACCGATTCACCGAAAAAACGCCAAATCCGAATCGAACCGAAATCCAATTCACCGAAAAAGGGGAAAATCCGAATCGAACCGAAATCCGAATCACCGAAAAAAGGCCAAATCCGAATCGAACCGAAAAACCGATTCACCGAAAAAACGCCAAATCCGAATCGAACCGAAATCCGATTCACCGAAGAAAACCGTTTTTCGGATCAGCCCGAAATCCGATTATCCGAAATTTTTTGCCTCGGATCCAATGTATAGCACCCACACACACGCGCACGCAAGAGACAAGTGTATGTTGCTTCAGAATAGAGTGTACAATTGGCACGGATCGCACTGGCCATTTTCCGTATTGATGGCGTAGTTTGCACAGGTGCAAACTCGGTGCACGCATGTCATGACATTTGCGCACCGAGCCTGTCCCACGCGAACTTTAGCGGCACGAAGGAATCAAAAATGCCAGTGCAATCCGTGCCGACTGTACATGAATAATGACACTGAATGGGCGTTTCAGTATAGTAGCACAGAAAAAAAAAACAGAAAATAGTAATTTGGAACAACTTCGTAGCAGGTGCAAGCGGGGATGTCCCGCATTCAATGCAAAGGACATTCGCCAAGGCGGGGAGAGATCGTGAGAATTTTCGGCAAAAACGGATTTTAGGCAGTTTGTGATGCTAAATAATCTTTTTTTTCAAAGTTCTATTGCACACCTAAAAACGTTTCCTAGCTAGAAAACTGAAAGCGCTTCGAAAAAATTCGTTATCTGTTGCATGCACACCTCTGAGTTTCAATAATTTTTGTGGATAACTTAATGCGAAAAAATTCAACTCTCGGATTATTGGAAATCTTCAAACCTGGAAATTTGGGGGAACTTTAAAAAGGAATCCGTCAGGTATGAGCCAAAACTACTTTCTCAATATAACGCAGTAATTAACAACAAAACAATAAAAAACGTAGGAGAAACTGCGAAAACACACAATGTGTTCAGCTGATGGTGAAGGGTGCTACGCCGCGCGCGGCGAAGACGGTACGCAACGCAGCTAGCGTGCGTAGCGGCTGTGCATTTGAATCACATTAAGGCATCATCGCGGAGCACCAGGTTCAGAGCTAATGAACTTACTGAAGCTAACAGCGGTCGAGGCTTGGCCGCAATCCTCGTTATAACACGGAATTTTCATTACAAAGATAAGCGGGACAAAGTGATTGTGATACAATTTGGGAACCAATAATGGTTGCAACGACACTCTTTCCTACTGTATGTAATTAGCTCAAAAATATGGATTCCTCAATGAATCCTATCAAAATATACCACACTCAGCCGAACCAGGTGGCGAAAGAGTTCATTCTAACGCTACGGATAGACGTTCACTTGATGAAATGCAAGTCTTTGAACGACTTGCTCTGCCCTGTTATATAAATGATGGAAGGTTTTTTTTCGAAGGAAATGACTTGATCAATTCGAGTGGTGGTACGTCGCGAGGCGACGCGCAACACGTGCTCCTCGCGTACCATCTGGCCGCCGCCCGGCTGCAAATGACTGGCAGGAAAGGAGTACTCACACAAAGTGGCAATTTTAAATGATGTATTCGTTTCTAGTACCCATTTTGGACCTGGAATTCGATCTTTCTTTCTACGGCTGCGGAACATTTCTCTGAACAGAGTTATAAGCGTTTATAGCGTTTCACTCGTAGGGGCGTCATAACGCATACTTAATCCGTGAACCCTCGGCTCCAAGAAGCACGTGGTCTTTTTAAAGACAGTGTTCACGAAGAAAAAGTTGCACGTTTCTTTTTGCTAAAACGTAAGCTTTGGGTCACTCTAAGAAGATTAGGAACGGAAGGGTGACGATAAACGACTGGTAAGTGGGTGAAAATCTCGTTGGCCAGCCAACCCATTGGGCCACTCCGCCCACGTCCTATAACAGTAGTCCTGAATTCGTGGTTAAAGGCAGTGTTCACGATAATCTTCGATTTTGAGATTAATCGCTAAATCGATTGTTTGGCCTCCGGGTAGAACGGAAATGACGAAGAAATCGAGAAAAACGCCCTAGTAAGGCGCCAAATCCTTTACTCTCACCCTACCTTTTTACTCTCACTGGAACTGTTCGTTGTGACAATGAAATCTTTTGTGGATCCGTCCCTTGCCATTCTCTACTCTCCACTGCTCCGTCCTTTCCTTCTGAACCTAACTAATACTGTTTTGCCTAAAATATTCTCGCATTTCTGATTAGCCCCATTTTTTATCGGTGACAACCACCGTGAACATGTTCATCCAACTGGACAACTAGTTCAGGCCAGAGACTAATGTCACTGAAATAAGGCGTCTCAGGGCGTTTGAAGCCGTCTCTTCGTGATTTTAGTAACAATTGATGGCCAGCGCATTGTTTTGTGTGGAAAACTCGGGTACGAAAATCATCGTGAACACTGCCTTTAAATGAGCGATGGTTTCCGATCAAAAGCCCCGTTCTTCCCTGCATTCTCAACGTCTCTCTTTGATGAGGTCAGCTCGCACACATCGGATGCAAAAAAATGGGAGTTACGAGCCTCGGACAACTCGTCCACAATACTTCCCTAGCTGAATTTTGAGGAGTCATAACTCCGTTTCCAGAGGGTCTTGTACCATCCTAGGGACATCATTGAAATCAGCATGAGACCGTTTTTAAGATAGGCGGAAAAACGGAAAAACCCCAAAAAGGATAACAGTCAATTTTACGGTCCGCATTAAGGGGTCACCCCACCGCAATCCGCGACAAAGACATCATCCTCACCCCGGCCAACAACGAGGGAGCTTCCCCCGCTAAGAACAGTGGAGGAAACCTCTTCAGCGATCAAAAATCGTCCACAAAGTGACTGCTAGTCACCTACCAGGAGCGGCCCTGGAAGGCCAACTGCGCTCCCGATGAGAAAAATATCCTTTATATACTCAGAAAATCGCCGCATTCAATGCGTGCCGAATATGCACTCAACTCAAGTGACCACACCTATCGGAAAGCTCTATCGCAGGGGCGCGTGCCCCAAGCAGCAGCACGTGCTGCAAAATTCCGTCGCGGGAGCACGTGCTGCAAGGTAGTCCAGCGCTATCGTATCAGCGCACCTACACGCGACGCGGCTGGCACACCGACATGCGAGGTGGCTAGCTTGTCGAGCACCATCTAGGGCAGCCATCGGTTGGACGAGGACTTCAGCTGCTGGGCGGACCAAGTATCGCAAACTTGGGTAATTCAACCGTCGACACTGCCGGCATCTGAGTACCGCCTCAAGAGTGCGTCTTATACTTTTCCTTTTTGTAAAACCGTTTTGTCACTGAGTTGAAAGTGTATCATTCACGCATTAAACGTCTTATTTGTTGGGCACGTGCTGGAAGTTGAAGCACAATAGGAGCACGCGCTCCCCTGCTCCCCCCGACTGTGCTTGAAACAGCCTTGTTTTCGAGTTGATTTTATATTCGACACGCATTGAATGCGGCGATTGTCTGACTATGAGTACGTGCTGTGCGGCTGATAGGCGCCTGATCAATTGCGGAGCAATCGACTAACGTGTTCATTTCGAGAGCATCGTGGCTCGTTCGTCGTTTAACGTTCATCGTAGTCGAATCAAAAAAGTATCATTGCCGAATAGAAAGCCTGTGTATTGCGGCACGTGCTTCTCTTTTGGACGGGGAATAGGCCGCATGACGATCGACAAGCACCGGACCGTATCGTCGTCCACAGCGCGTCATAGTCATATCGAAAGCCTATCGTGGCCGAATCGGACTCCCGAGGTGTCTGGGTATGCACTAAGTTGATGCCTTACTCAGAGGCTGGATGGAGAAATAAGAGTGGGCGCTGCAGTGAAAAATGAGGTCACGGGTTCGAATCTATCTCATACACTAGAGGGGGCTAGCGCAGCTCTTCAGGGAGGCACCCCTCCGGGCACCGGCGCTTGCCCCCTCCCAATCGGGGGGGGGGGGGCTACCGCCGAAGTGACAATTTGGCTTGATCGGAGCCCCCCCCGTCACTGCCCTAAAGCCCCCCCTGTCACTGCCCTGAAGCCCCCCTGTCACTGCCTTGAAGCCCCCCTGTCACTGCCCTGAAGCCCCCTGTCACTGATCTGAAGCCCCCTGTCACTGCCCTGAAGCCCCACTGTCACTGCCCTGAAGCTCCCCTGTCACTGCCCCGGAGCACTGATGTCACGGCCCCGGAGCAGTGACGTCACTTCCCCGGAGCAGTCACGTCACGGCCCCGGAGCAGTGACGTCACGGCCCTGGAGCAGTGACGTCACGGCCCCGGAGCAGTGACGTCACCCTCCCCCCCCAGGAAATCGTCGCCGCTTTCTCCAAAAATATCCCTTCCTGACAGGGACTTGAAGTCCCCGCTCAGGGCCGGCCCTGTTGGGCCGAATGCGGCTCTCTATGAGGTGAGGCGCCTTTTATACCGGTTGAGCACGTGATAGATCACAGGAGAAGTCACGTCAAATCGGGACAAAACTTGTAGGTCGTTTACACTGGTCTAAGGGTAGGAACGAAACCAATGTAAACTCGTTGCTCTCAACTTATAGATACCCTGAATGATTTTATAACAAGATCGACTTACTAGTTTGAAAAAAAATTAATTTACTTATTGACGTGAATGACGATGCGTGCCTTTGGCCTACTATGCCTTCTCTGGCCTCTATTGCCGTAAACTACCTTCTACGACTTCTTCCCATCTTTTCCCTCTCTTTTTCTCGGGGGGGGGGGGCAAGCGCCGGAGGAGAGCAGGGGCCTCCCCTGAAGCCCCCCTCGGGGGAGGCCTGCGCTGTCGCTCCCCCAAGTCGAAAACGGGCTCTATTGTCCGGCGCTTGCCCCCCCCCCCGCAGAGTCTGAGATGCCTTACTCACTTTTTGGCCTCTTGCAAAATACTTATATCAACCTCCGATTCCTTAATTCCGGTGTTTTTCGGGCTGTTCCGTTCCGCTTCCGTTTCCGATTCTTTGGGCACGGAAACGGAAGATTATAATGCCGATAAGGGTAATGGTAGTGGGTCTAGGCAAGTGTGTTTCAAGATATCATGAGGAGCTAAAAATCCCTTTCGATCTCTTGTGCTCAATCAAATATCTGAGCCTGGCTGAGATCCTCGACAACGTTCGGGGTTCTAGAATTGCGCCCCCTTCCCCTAGAACGACGACACAAAATGGGCGCGGCAGAAATCTGACGGTTTTCTGGGGGATTTTTTGAACAGCTTTCTGCCCGAGATTGAATGATTTTTGTGTGACTCTTCGCTAAAGTCCTCTTGCTTGTTACTGTACCACCACAATAGCAATAAAAATCGAGACACGATGGTTTGCACTATACTTTGGTCCGAATCGAATAATATTCGAATGAATATTCAAATTTTCGAATATTCGAATGCTCGAATATTCGATTTATTCGGAAAATCAAATTATTCGTTTTTTCGAATATTTGGTTTATTCGGAAAAGCGAAATATTCGCTTTTCGAATATTCGGTTCATTCGGAAAAGCAAAATATTCGTTTTTTCGAATATTCGGTTCATTCGGAGGATCAAAATATTCGTTTTTCTGAAATATTCTGGTTCTATTCGGAAGAGCGAAGTATTCGTTTTTTCGAATATTCGGTTTATTCAGAGAATCAAAATATTCGTTTTTTCGAATATTCGATTCATTCGGAAAAGCAAAATATTCGTTTTTTCGAATATTCGAATTTTTCGGAAAACAGAATATTTGCTTTTTCGAATATTCGGTTTATTCGAAAAACCAAAATATTCGTTTTTTCGAATATTCGATTCATTCGTAAAATCAAAATATTCGTTTTTTCGAATATTCGGTTTATTCGGAAAACCAAAATATTCGTTTTTTCGAATATTCGGCCGAACTTTGGTGGTAATATTCGAATATTCGCAAGAGCGTATACTGCCATTTTGCCACGAATCATGGCTGCCTGTTGCATGCCCTACGAACCGTTGAGAACACTCCTTCCTCATTCAATTTTTGTGAAATCCCAAGTTGAGTTGTAAAGAGCTGGAGGTGACATCATTAACGAGATTTGCTCGAACCTTACTAAGTAAGATCCAAATAAGAAGAGTCGACTTCGCGAAGGGAAACAGAAGAAATCGACTTTGTGAACCTCGACCTTTCTTTGTACAGTCGGTCGAATGTTGCGCTCGATGTCCCATCCTTATCAAGCTGCCAACGAGGCTATAAATCTTTCTCTTCGGGTTATTTGAAGTGCTCAACACAAATCTGAGGTCCGTTCATTGAGTTTCGGCAGATCGCGGTAGATAACTGTGGGTGTACGGTAGTTCGGCGAAGTCTCAGATCCGACTCAAAATTCCTACGTGGGAATTATTCAGGGTGCTGAATACGAATTTCATCGATTTTTGAAATAGTATTGTAGGTTTTGCTCCTAAATGGCAATGTACCTACCGCAACCTGCAATAAACCTCGGAGTTTCGACAAACGGACCCCAGATTCGTTTTTATATCCCTACTCAGAAAATAACACCGGCTGAGCGGGCGTAGAAGTAGGGTCGCCGGCTGAGCGAGCAGGCTTATTTTGGAGGCGGAGCGTCTTACCGGCTGAGCGGGCGGGCATGCGTTTTACCGGCTGAGGGGCATGGCTTTACCGGGTCAGCGGGCGGACATAAATCCACGGCGGAGCATGTCACCGCTGGTCGGGCAGCCATCGCCTTACCGGCTGAGGGGCATGGCTTTACGGGGTGAGCGGGCAGACATTAATCAATGGCGGAGCATATCACCGGCTGATCGGGCAGACACTAAAGCGAACCAGGCTCATGTAGGGCGCGGGCGAAATGGGCTTCGAGCTGATTCGAGTGTTGGTATTCGAGCGGGTGGTCATCCACACGATTTGGATCATTGACCCCTCACCCCGCACGGTTCGTTGTGACCGTGGGGACGTGACAGCGGGTCAGTTCATGATTTTTGAAGCAAGGTAAGGCTTGCCGCTTCAGAAATGAAACGCAAGCCTCGAACTTGCTGGGGAATAGGGAGAGCCTACTAGGGGCTTTATCTACTCTTGCAGATCGATATCATTCACGTGGTAAGCAAATAATACCGGCAGAGCGAACCTCCATTTACCGGCTGAGGGGCAGTGAGTACGGGCTGAGGGGCAGCCATTTACCGGCTGAGGGGGCAGTGAACGCGGTGTGAGGGGGCCACCACTTGCCGGCTGAGCGCTCCACCATTTGCCGGCTGATGGGGCAGTGAATACCGGGGCTCGCCCGGGTACAATGTTCAGTCAGCCGGTATTACCTGCCCCGTCAGCCGGCGTTACTGCCTGAGTAAATAACCGCTACGGACAAGTGTTCAGCCAAATCCGTAACTTTTTTCCAAACACCTCAGACATTGCCTGATGGGTACCGTTACCCTACCGCGAAGCTCCAGAAACGCTTATTTCTGGAACCAGCAGTTCGGGACGGGATTTCGCGCATTTTTACTATGGATGCCAAAAAGATACTGACAATGCTTTGTATAATTCCCTTGTCAGACCGTCCCCCAGGAGCTTGAGTAGGTCAATGTTGGCCGTTGTCCCCCCTCCCCCCACCTAGAGTGATCAAACAGTCGCGTAGTCGATATGAGGTGAGCGTTGTCGATTTACCTTATATACAACTTTTCACCATGTAAGATGGACGCTAAAGGGCACTACGGCGTATGGGCCCACACCTGGTTGCAGGTTTGATCCCGTCGGAAGCCCACATTTTCGCAGAGTATGAGTCATGAGAGTATGATCTCAGACAACTGTGGAGTCCGTTTCGGCCACGATAGGCTTTCTAATCTAATACTCTCTTGAAAGGCTCTTGAACAGAAGCGTGAGCTGTTTCGAGAAGCAAGTGGTCTATTTAAAGGGTTTACGTGGCGCAGAGAGGCGAAACTTTTGCCGCACCGCCGTTTCCTACGCAACAGCACGTCCTCCTATCGTAATCCCGAGGTCCTCGCCGCGGTCGACAACGAAGGAGCTTCCTTCGCTGAGAACCGAGACGAAGACCCACTCAGCGGTTGGAATTCCTCCAGAAAGAAGCCCCAGTCTCTGTGAATTTCGATGTCATTTTTCCATTTTCGTAATATTTGTTCTAATACAGTGTCTCTCTCTATGATTATCAATGTGAACATAATTTCGGACAAGGAATAGTGAGTGGATTGCAATAAAAAAATCATGAAAAAAGAAAATGTGAAATGATAGAAATAATGAAAAAATTCATTTCATGACAGTGTTCGGGAAAATGAAAACCTCCGATTGGTCGATCGTCGTTATATAATCTACGCCAACTGTCGACTACAACACATAACAAACGAATTCGAGGCCATCTACCAACCAAAAATCGTTGAAACAAACGTATTATTGCCTTCCAGGACGGATGTCTGGCATTTACGTCGCGGTGTCGTAGTGCAGTGCACGACGGCCCGACACACCATCCAGATGGCGCTAAACAGCGTGCACATTGTGGAAAAGTGTAGACTGGCCGCGACGCAGGCGCGACACCGTCGTGTGTAGCAGTTCCTACTATATCGGCCACGCGCGACGACTGTAAGTGCTAGGCGCGGTCGATCACTGCGCTGGGCGCGGCGGGTTGTACTAGTTCCTACACCGCGACCCCGTCGCCGCGACGCAAGTATGCACTAGGCCAATGAGATGGGTCCCCTTATATACGTGCTGTGCGGCTGATGGGCGCCTGATCAATTGTGGAGCCATCGATCAACGTGTCCAAGCAAAAGCATAGTGGCTCATTTGTCGTCCAAATTGCATCGTAGTTGAATCGAAAGCGGGTCTCGGCCTAGTGGAACGCCTATGGCCTACTGCATATTTCTCGCGACGCGCCGCCGTGACAGTGCATATCAGCAGGATCGATTTTCGGTCAATATAGATGGAAAACATTGTGTTGCGTCGCTCGTCGTGGAAAATATGCACTAGGCCTATGTGTTGCGGCACGTGCTTCTCACTTCGACGACGATTAGGCCACGTGACGCTCGAAAAGTACGGGCCGTTACGCCGTCCACAGCGCTTTGTATTCGAATCGAAAGCCTATTGTGGCCAAATCGGACACCCCAATTGTCTGAGGTAGTGTCGTCCTTCACGTCCTTCGCATCCTAGTGTGATCCTTCGCAAAAAAGTAACTGAATTTTGGATTCATGATCAGCGACTCGAAGAACCGTCTGAGCGGAGTTTGAGAAACGCGAAAACTACTTACAAGGGAAGTGTTTAGAGTGTCGAACGCATCTGCGAAAACGACTATTATTGTTGGTATCTCTAGCGCCCAAAACTGTTTTCAGCGCCTAAAACTACCCCCTGAGCAAAATTTGGGTGAAGGCGCATTTTCCATACTTTGTCGAGACTGACAGCGTTTTGGACTTGCAAGGATTTTCGGTTGGGCGTTTATTTATACCGATTACAGGGCTCTGGATGCGTTTTAGAGAAATGTTCCAGATTTGACTTAAAATTCTCCCAGGGTGGTTTTTTGGGGAGCTGATCACGAGTCTGTGGTTTCTTCGTCGATTTTCCAAAGTTTTCGGCTAATTTCGTTCGAAGCTTCCCAACCGGGGAAAATTTCGACTGAAAAACGCCTTTTTCGAGATTTCCGGAGTGCTACGGTAGATATTGCTCAAATTGGTCCTTTGCGGGTTATTTGGAGTGCTGAACACGAATCTGGAGTCCGTTCATGGATTTTTTTGCAAATTACGGTAGATTACGGTGGGTATACGGTAGTTTGGACGAAGTCTCAGACTTTACTCAAAATTAGTGTACGGGGGTTGTTCGGGGTGGAGAATACGAATTTAACGTCCATTTGTCGATTTTCAAAATACTAAGATGGGTTTTGGCCCCTAAATGACATGTTACCTACCGTAACCTACAGTAAACCTCGAAATTTCGGCAAATGGACTCCAGATTCGTGTTCACCACCCAAGATTACCCCTAACATCGGCGGGGATCCCGAAGAGACTTTGCGTTCCCTATTGGAGGTTGGCGCAAGCTCGGTGCACCTAGGTTATAGCACAGGGCGCCGAGTTTGCGCCAACCTGCAACAGTGAACGCAAAGTCTCTTCCGGATCCATGCAGACGTTACATGCAAGTTTTGGGCTGAACCCCAAAAACTTTTTTGAAACACCAGCAAAAAAATTGCCTCTCTTCTCTTCCCCCGCTTCCCTTGCCTTTTCGCGAAGCTTGAAAAATGCTCATAACTTGTTCGAACCTGCAGCTCGGGGCGGGATACTGCGCATTTTTACTATTGAGCCACAAGAGATACTAACGATACTGATCGTTTTCGCTGATGCGTTTACCACTCTAAACACTTCCCTTCTCGGTTATTTTGGAATGTTAGACCGACTTTGAGATCCTCTTAACGATTTTCAGTGGTTCATTTCGCTAAACAAACTATATTGTTGTTGAAGGAATCTACTGTTGTGGAATTTGTCATTGGAATAATCGTCGGTAATAAATGTAACAATTTATAGAACTTGTGAAGCTGCATATAGACAGATTTAAGTCTGTTTCTCAATTTTTGGTAGCTCAGATCCAAATAATCGAAGATTAGTCGAATATTCGAAAAATATTCGACTTTCCGAATGAATATTTGAATATTCATTCGATCCGAGTGAAGAAAACACTTTTCGAATCATTCATTCATTCGACGTTTTTGTTAAGGTGATATTCGAATAGTTCATTCATTCGAAATTTCCCATAGCGCAATATTCGAATTAATCATTCATTCGGAATTTCGGAAAACACAATATTCGAAAATTTCATTCATTCGGAAACCTTGAAAAACGCAATATTCGAAAAACTCATTCATTCGGAAATCCTGAGAAATCCATATTCGAAAAATTCATTCATTCGAAAAACCTGAAAAATCCATATTCGAAAAATTCATTCATTTGGAAATCTTGACAAACGCAATATTCGAAAAACTCATTCATTCGGAAATCCTGAAAAATCTATATTCGAAAAATTCATTCATTTGGAAATCTTGACAAACGCAATATTCGAATTAATCATTCATTCGAAATTTCGGAAAACACAATATTCGGAAATTTCATTCATTCGGAAGCCTTGAAAAACGCAATATTCGAAAAATTCATTCATTCGGAAATTTTGAAAAACGCCATATTCGAATTATTCATTCATTCGAAATTTCCGAAAATTCAATATTCGAATTATTCATTCATTCGAAAATTCCGAAAATTCAATATTCGAATTATTCATTCATTCGAAAAAAATTGTCGAATACCAAAGTATAGTTTGCACTATCAGCCTGTCCTCAAGAAAAAAATCTGGCCGGAGACAGGTGGAGGTGGCCACGGACAGCGGCACTGCGCGCTGGAGGCAGATCACAGGTGAGTTTTCCTACTCTCGCCGGGGAGCTTTCTTTTACTTATGGAGCATAATCGAGTGGTATCCGTTCCGTAGGCAATTAAAGTTGAAAATGAAATCTAAAAAGTCGACAGTGAGAATCTAAAGAATGGTTTCAGATCAGCCTTCAACACGCGAAGCGGTCGCCCGCGTTCATCTACACCTGGTACAGCCTAGACTGCTTTCTGGGGAACAGGCTGTACACTGCTTGGAAGAGGCGGCTACATATTGTAAGTAAATTTTGAAACAATGTTTTCGGGTTTTTCACGAGTGAAGATTCAAAATTGTAGAATGTTTCATTGAGATTTTATGCAGTATGAATAATAATTATTAATTTATTAGCTCATTCCATAGGTTATCGAATAAGAGCTGCAAGCAGGGCTGTGCGTAACTGGATTTTGTAATTTCGTAAATCGTAATTTTCCAAATTCCTCGTAATTCGTAAATCGTAATTCGTAATTCGTAATTGATAATTAGTAGCAAGCCCACACATAACCCAAACCTCATTCGATTTGTAAACACCTTAGCATTCCAGATGAGGTGTTTCCATATCAGAGAAGGTTTGAGATTGTGTTTCAAAATAACACTGTTTTGAGCAGTACATGAAAAAATCAGTATACATACGCGGGATATAAACGACTTCAATAGACAAAATTGAAACGCCAAGCTTAATCAAATACAAAACCTGTGCCATGTTTTTCAGAACTTTAAAATACAAAAACATAGCGAATCACCGCTTCACCAAGCAAAGCTCAATAATGGGAGCCAAGGAGGGCAACACTGTGATGAGAGAAAATAGCGTTTCGATAGTTTTAGACTCAATCTTTCAAGGGAAGGTTAATTGGGCAAGGTGGCCATACCAAAGGGTTATACATGCGACTGCAAAACCACTTTTTGACGCAGAAATCAAGTCTGCCCTCCACATTTCTGAAGCGTTACTCTGAACGGAGTTATATGCGTTCCTCTCCATAAACATAAGTTTGTTGGGGTAAAAACAACGGTTCGAGAGGTGACGGTTTTTCAGAATTCTGGATTCCAAAAAGGTGAAGGTTCTCTATAAATCTGTGCTTTCGAAAATAAACTATTTTGAAATTTTTTTCTTTTGCTTTTGGAATTTGACTGAATTCTCAATTTCAAAAACATTTAATGATCTTGTTGAAAAGTTGAAACTGTGCTGCCATACTTTTTTGTAAAATTGTTTCGAGCTGATACTGTTGACGTTGACTGCAGCTTTGGACGAGGTGGTATCAGGCTTTATTCGACTGACGTTTCGACGGTTTCGCCTTCTTCATATTCTGAAAGAGCCAAATCCAGTTATGAAAATGCACGACCAAACACCGTAGCGGTTGACTCTCTTCAGAAATTCGACTCCCAAGTTTCCAAACTCATATATCATCAGTTTGGAAATTTCGGATTCGAAATCCCGTAGAGAGTTTACCTTTACGGTGTTTGATCGTGTATTTTCACTGCTGGATTTGGCTCTTTCAGATTCTGAAGAAGACGAAACCGTCGAAACGTCAGTCGAATGAAGCCTGGTACCACTTCGCGCAAAGCTGTAGTCAACGTCAATAATATTGAACTAATGCCGAGGTTCAAAGAGAGTCGGGAACTGTTTGAAACTGACTCTTTAATTCACCACTTTTCCTCTCATAGCTAATTGCCTTCGGGGATGTACATCTGCCAGAAGTTGTTTCGGAAATCCCCTTGAAACTCTTTGTCGAATAGTGTTTTCAAGTCAGAAAAATATTTTCCCGGTCCTTCAGCAAATTTCAATTCACGAAATACCAGTTTTTGCTTGTAACTTTTGAACCGCTGAAGATGGATGCGTAGTGATGACAGTTTTCGAAATCTCCGTGAACTTGTGCAATGAAGTGCACATTGGGTTTCAACCTTAATTTTTTTAATAAGCCAGCAAGGTATTTAGAGCCAAACCTCATAATTATATTCTATATCGGGGTGGAATTTCTGTCCGCAGTTGCAGACGACCGCTTCTGCAGCCTGCAGCTTAAAGGCAGTGTCCACGATAAAAATCGTTTTTGTGTTTTACCGCCTATCTTGAAAACGGTCCTATGCTGATTCCAATAGTGTCTCTGAAATCGTACAAGACCTCCTGGGAAGGGAGTTATGGTCCCTCAAACATTGAGCTACGGAAGCATGGTGGACGAGTTGTCCGAGGCTTGTAACTTCCGTGTTTTGCAGCCGATGTATGCGAGCTGACCTGCGTAGAGAGAGAAGTTGAGAATGAAGGGAAGAACAGGGCTACTGTTCGGAAACCATCGCTCATCCCACGATCTCGAATTTTCATTTGTTCACGTCGGAATGCGAGCATTGCGCTTTTGGGGTTTGCCTTGCGCTCAAAGTGGCAACTTCGGGCTCTTTTGGGGCTCTCCCTGGCTCGTTTTCATGCGCTCTTTCGACGTCAACGTTACAGTGTGCTTCTCAACTACCTAATCCTAGTGGAAACTGAAACACATTTTTTATCGTGAACACTGCCTTTGAGCATTATTGTGCTTGGACCTCGTGGTCCCAGCATGATTCTGCTTGCACTACGTGTTGCAGCAGCGGTTGTCTCCAACTGCGCACCGAAATTTCGCTCTGATATACAGTAGCTCAACCAAATGTCTGCGTCTCCCGTGTTCATCATGGGGGTGGTCACTGACAGAAGCGGAACGGTCGGTCACACTTGAATTTTGTTATCAACATTTATATTTCGCCATGTCCGACCTACAGGTGACTGCGCCTGGCTGGGAATGCCAGGGTATGGTTGCATCGAAAATTGAAATCTGGAAGAATAATCAAATATCAGGAATGTGAAAGAAGGTAAATTCGTCGGGGTGGGGTAAATTAGTCTATACCCCAGACAACAAACATTGTTCCCTCAACCACATTTTCACGATTTGTTACGATTTATTACGATTCGTTACGATTTTAGGCCGAAATTTCGTAAATCGTAAATCGTAAAAAAATTGCCAAAACGCCCGTAATTCGTAAATCGTAAATCGTAACTCGTAATTACGCACAGCCCTGGCTGCAAGCAATGAGCGTGACGAAAAAAAAAGAAGAGAGAGAAAGAGAATGAGACAACCCCGATTTTTGGTCTTTTCCGTTTCCGTCGATTTTTGGCAATTTTTCCTCCGTTTCCGAATATCTTGCAAAAGATTTCCGCACAGCCCTGATCTAAACTGTTGAGGAGAAGCAATTTCATCGTGCGAGAGCTTTTGGTAGAAAAATGAAGCGTTTCAGTCTCAAGAGCTTGGGTATCTTTGTAGTCGCAGTTGTCTTCGTCTTCCTTGATCAAGAGTTTATCGTAGGTGGGGTCACGCAGGATTGGATTGGAACTCTCGATGACCTTCCGCTCATCCCTCGAGGTAGTGCGTAGGACTTCACAAAGACCGAGCTCATTTGATACTAGATGTGCTAACACAAGCTGTGGTCTTAATATTGCAAGAGAAGTTGCTTGAGGAGTTCAATCGCTGGAGTGAAGGGGTATGCAGAGCTGCTGCGACCGGCGAGTGGTTGCCGAGCGACAGCCTTGAAGCGACGACAAAAACGTTTTCGAGCATTATCATTGCGGCGTCGGTTGCTGGTAGTGCCGCAGAGCCGTCGCGGCGCAAAAACACTGCGGTATCGCCTCGTCGCCCTTTAGGGGTATGGTATAGTTTGTCGATGCCATGAGCGACAGGCATGCAATCTAGCAAAAATCGAAACGGCATCGGTGGTCGTAAGAACAGTTATTGCGCGTTTGTCGCGGCGACGTGTCGCGGACGACTAACATACTACAAATGTGCTGAAGCCTGTCGCTGCCACAGTCGCTGTCCAGAGTGACGCTACAGTGTGTCGCAAAGGTATACCATACCCCCACGCCGCGTCGGTCCCCTCATCGCCTGAAAAAAACCGATATTGCATCACTCAGCGCTATTTGTCACTACGGGCAACTGCGACTTGAACTCTGTAGATCCCTTTACCTTGAGAGGTTCGGCTGAAAATCTGTCAAGAAATGCCTGCTTTCGAGTAATAGCTAAGAAATAGCCGGGAAATGCCTTGTTACTGTCAAATAGCCGCCAAATAATGCTCGCCGCAAAATAGCCCTTAAATAACGCTCGCCGAGTTAAAATACTCTTCAAGGAATTATACGAAACAGATGGCTGCGGACCACTCAGACGACCGCGCGCCTGTCGCGTGCACCGATCGATCACCACATTTCTCGTTGGCGCGCACGAAGCAGCGCGCGCTGCCTAGGTTTCCGCAGCCATCTGTTTCGTGGTTACCCCCACAATACCAAATTTGAGGTACTCGGACCCCGCTCACCATCTGGGGACCCCACACAGCCGCTAGAGGCCCCGGATGGAGGCTCGGCAAGCCGGCGACGGACCCGTCACGTGTCGGTGTACCGGCAGTGTCTCGGTTATTTTGTTCATGTCTCGTTATTTCTTGTTACTGCTCGGCTATTTCGCGAGAGACCCAGAAACAGACCATCAGAGGCCGCTGCGGATCCTGGTGGGCTATTTCTCGGCCAAAACTCTAGGAGTAGGCTCTAATTATACACCAGCGGAATGGAATTGTCCCGCGAAGAAACTGTCACAGCTTCCTGCGTGAATTAGGAACTCACGTAGTATTGCATACACGACGCAATTTAACCAAACATTTTGAAGCTTTTGCAAAGATTTTCCTCTCCAATTGGAAGTTTATTGCGAAATCGTACACTATTCTATACTTTTAATCATTGCAGAGCTGTTCAAACCATTTTTTTAAATGTTTTTAAACAGCTCAACTCGAAAAAATCATTAGCTGATGGAACTTGGCAAACGTCCAACCGGATATGTCCCTAAACGACGAGTGCGATGTGCCGCGGCAAGTACCAGGTTGTCCAATAATTCTTGTCCGAAAAATTCACCATTTTTAATTTTTTTTCAACTTTATTGAAAAACAAGTCTAATCAACAATATAATCACCACAGTTGTCCACAACAGTGGCCCATCGATTGAGCAGGTCGCCGATGCCCTTCGCCCAGAACTCCGGGGGCTGCGACTCGGAGAAATCCGCGATGTCGGATTTGGGGTTGTCGTAGTTGGTGAATTTTCTTCCGGCCAAATGGTGCTTCAGCGGGCGGAACAAGTGGTAGTCGTAGGGGGCGAGGTCCGGGGAATACGGCGGATGGGCAACCGTCTCCCAGCCGAGCGTCGCCAACTTCTGCTGGGTCTCCTTCGCCACGTGGGGGCGCGCGTTGTCGTGCAGCAGGTGGACCGAGGCCCGTCGGGGACGCTTTTCTCGTATGGCGGCGGCTAGTTTTTTGAGCTGATCGGTGCAGATGGAGGCGGTGACCGTCCTGCTTTGCGGGAGCAGCTCGAAGTACAGCATGCCTTTGGTGTCCCACCAGCAGCAGAGCATGATCTTCAGCGGGTGCAGGTCGGCTTTCGGCGTCGTCGGCGGCTCTTTTTCGCGCGGGATCCGGACGGCACCGCGGGCGACGTTTTCGTAGAGGACCCAGCTCTCATCCCCTGTGATCAGGTCCTCGAGAAACTCTTTGCGATGCGAATGGAGGAGGAGGGACTGGCAGACGGCCACGCGGCTCTGCTTGTTAGCGTCCGTCAGACGGTAGAGGATCCAACGGGCCAGATCTTTGTGGTAGCCGAGTAAGTTGAGTCGATTGAGGATGGTGGACTTGTTGCAGCCGAGCGTCGTCGCCAGTTCACGGGTGGAGGCTTCCGGCTTCTCCTTGATACAGCGACGAACTTCGTCATCATCCGTCGTAGAAGGCCTCCCGCTGTGCTCCCTGTCCTCAAGGCTCGTGTCGCCGCTCTCGAAACGATTGAACCAGCGGCTGACTGTGCGTTGGGACACTGCATCCTCCTTGCACGCTCTGCACATGTTGGCGACCTACTGGTAGCTAGACGCGGCGACTGCGCCTTATATACCCCTAGCGTAGAACTTTGAAGAACCTTCTAGAAGGTTCTTTCACTTGCCTGATATTATAACACTTTTAAGGAAAATCATAGAACTTTGAAAATTTTCGGACAATAATTATTGGACAACCTGGTATAACTGCTCGGTATGGCTTTCCGCCGGTTGTTACAGCGACGAACTGTTCCTTCTGAAGTGATTCAGCTTAGTGAGAAAACTGATAAGCAATAACTGTCTTGTCATTTCCTCAGCGTACCGCCGGTGCATAACTGGGGCTTAAGCGCGGGTGTATAAAATCAATATTGATTAAGAGGTTACGACTTTGAATCGACTAAGCTGATCAGCCTCAAACACCACAAACAAGCTACCCGTAAACCAAAAACGGATCCATCGGTTGCTGGCGACCCGCGGGGTCATCAATGAGGTGACCCAGTGGGACATTCGCAATTTTTGGCCAGCTCATCCTTTCGCAACAGAGCACCACCATGACTCTCACAAATCATTGTGGTCTTCCACATTAGAACATGAGGAGAGGAAGGGGAACCGCCCAGTTTCTCCGCCTATGACAAAACCCTCGATGTGGCTGCAAAGAAGAAGAAGGAAGGGGAACCGATGAAATAGTCCGGAGGCTTCCTAGACACTTCAAATATACGCCTTACAGATGGTTACTGCGAGCACTATCCTGGGGGTGTGTATACAAGTCTGTTGGTACATGCTCTTTGGTTCCCCTGCTTCTACTGAACCCAGCGGACGTTTGAGTGTACACAGGGAACGTTAGAGCAATATAGTGTGCACAACTATATCGCAAAAGTATCCCATACATTGCATAAAGGTGTCGCCGTCCGGCACACTAAGGCCTCTTGTCCAGAACACCTTAGGTCTTGTACCTAGGGAGTCATGGAGCCTTTGGCCACAAGCCACAACTTCGCCACCCTGAATTGCCGGTCATTGTCGAGTGATATCCAACAATCCGCGCTGTCCAATCTTCTAAGCTATTTCCATGTACCGTTTGCTGCTTTGCAGGAAACTCGCCTCAAGGATAGACCCGTCATCAACGTCGTAGAGTACGCCATCTACTGGGCTTAAGCCTCGCAGACACAGCGCACATGGGACATGGCGTCGAATATATTACCTTATGTGCACCCACGGACGCGATACACCGAATTTTACGCGCAAATCAGGATTTTCCTCTAAATCCGTGCTGCTTGAAGATTCTTGGGATTTCGCGGAGTGTTGACGAATTTCAAAAGAAGTTTCTAAGATTTTACCGCGTTTTGCAGAGAACAGTCTCGCCCTTGGATTCAATTTTTTTTTTCAATTTGAGGTGTAATTTTAATCTGAAACATCAACTACTTCTACTTAAACTTGGTCTCAAAAGGAAAAATCTTATACAGCATTATCAAGTCAAACTTCCTCCTCCTCTCCGCTGAAGTCATGAGCCCTGGCACGGCGTTTCTGCCTAAATGAGCCGAATTTCCAGCGTAGTTGAAGCCACTGGTCCTTATTATTGACTTCAACTTAATCGGGTGGAACACCCGTATCCCAGAAGAGGTCCACTACATGACCCGAAAGCTTCGACAAGAATACCAGAATTAGTGGTTTAGAGCGCCCTGAACACGCTGTGCATCACTTTATTGGCTTTTGAAGCCTCCTGATTAAAGTGACAGTCGAAACTGTGGTCACCTTGAATGAGAAACCCCAGGTCCGGTTGTCGTGTCGAGGATCTATTTCGTTGGAACCCATGTTAGCACTCAGAGATGATAGAGTACCGCTCTAACTAGACACTGCTTGCCGCCGAGATGTCGTGCGTTCACGCCGTGGCAGTGTGGAGGAAAGAAGATTCACCTCTATGCAAACCGACGTCACCCCCTCCACGAAGAGGGTTTTTGTCATGGGAGAGGTGCTGGCCGGCCGCGTCTCTCCTTCGGATTCTCCTGCTAAGGGCCGGCGTGGAGAGGAATCCTGGACCCGCTCAGAAGTACCTATGCGTCACGTGCGGCGAGGATTTCACATGGAGGAAAACAAGCGTCCAGTGCTTCGGATGCCAAAGGTGGGTGCATCTCTCTCTCCTGTTCGGGTCTCAGTTCTGTGAGGCATCATAACTCTGCTTTTCGCTGTGTTTTGTGCTCTTCACCTACCAACTCTGATTCCTCTCCCTCAAATCGCCCCCTTTCCATTGTACATATCAATCTCAACGGCCTTCGTGCCAAACTTTCTGAGCTCTCTCTCTTCGCACGTACTTACCATCCAGACGTGATCATGGTTCAAGAAACCAAGCTCTCTCCATCACCTAACCGTCCTCATCCTAACAT
Organism: Aplectana chamaeleonis; assembly: GCA_029168955.1. NCBI lineage: Eukaryota > Metazoa > Nematoda > Chromadorea > Rhabditida > Cosmocercidae > Aplectana > Aplectana chamaeleonis. Next base: position 209,733 of record JAPDOI010000793.1, read on the forward strand.
ACCGGGCTACACTGCCTTCCATGCTTCAAGGTCAGCTCTTGGCGGAGGAGTTTCAACCTTTGTTTTATCCTCTCTCCCCTCCAACCTCATACTAAACACCCCCACGGGTGGTACTCTCGAGTACCTTCCAATCCATCTCCCTCTCAAAACACCCCTTTCTATGTTCAGCATCCATATTCCCCTTACCACCTCTTCTCAAACAACTTAACGATTGTTCCCTTTCATCATCAATTGTTTTCGCGGGCGACTTTAACGCCCATACTCTCTGCTCGTCCCTTGGTTCTGATGCTAGAGGAGAAGAAGTCGAAGAATGGGCTGAGGAGTGCGACCTGGCCATCTTAAACGATGATCAGCCCACTCGTCTGCCTGCCAACGGCCGATCTTCTGGCCCAGACATAACTCTACTCTCTTCCAACCTTTCCAACGCTTGCTCATGGTCTACCTCAACAACATTGTCTAGTGATCATGTTTCCGTCTTTGTGCACATCGATCTCTCAAATTCTCTTGCTCCTTATTCTGGTGTTCGTCAACGTTTTTATCTCAATTTAGGCCAAGCAGACTGGTGCCTGTTCAGTGAGGTTGCGCTACGCCTAGCGGCTGATTACCCGTGGAATGGCAATGTGCACCTGAAGAAGCATCACTTATCTGAAGCAATTCGCAGGGCCATGAAGGCGGCAATCCCTGTTGGCCGAGTTAAGACGTTCTATCCGAACGTCACCAAAGAAATTCTTCAGAAAATCAGGACTAGAGATGCCAGAAGAGCAGTTGACCATCTAGACCCTGTCGTCGCTCAGCTGGATGGTGAGATCAGAAAAGGTCTGGACAGGCACAAGAAAGAAGAATGGGAAAAGTTCACGGGACAGTTGAATTTTAAGACGGACAGTGGAGCTACTTTGAAGGTGCGTCGAAAACTATCGGGAAAGAGCTCGCCAGCGACCATCTCCACTATTGAGTTCGGTAATAACGTTTTCAAGTCAGGAAAGGAAGCCGCCTAGTCTCTCGGTAAAAGTTTCTTTGCCACGAGTACAAGGCGAGGTCCGCAAAATAGAGTGACAGTAAGAGAGCTGTGCCGCCTCCCGCTCATGAGCACGGCCGAAGCGTTCTCTGTGGCGCAAGTGGAGAAGATTATAAAGGACATGCGGAACTCCAAAGCTGTCGGTCCGGACGGCGTTTGTCCTGCTGTACTAAAGAAACTCCCGGCTGAGATCCTTCCGCTCATCGTTGATATGATTAACACTTCGTTTAGCTCTTGCACTATTCCGCAAAACTGGAAGACAGCCAACGTCATCCCGTTGCCCAAGCCTGGCAAAATTCAGTCATCAGTAAAGGGATATCGTCCCATTAGCTTGATGTCACCTTTCGCTAAGGTAGCCGAAAAGCTCATTGTCAAGGATCTAGCTGAGCACAGCCAGAAGCAGTTGTTTCAACATGGGTTCAGGAGGCTACATTCCACAACTACGGCTTTGCTAGAAATTACCAGCTATGCTATCGACGGGTTCAACTTTAACAAGCAATTGAGAACTGTAGCTGTCGCGTTGGATCTCACCAAGGCATTTGATACGGTTAACCTTGGAGTCCTGTCAGGCAACATACTGGAGTCGTCAATACCATCTTGGCAGAAGCGCTGGATATCGGCCTTTATTAACGGTCGGCGAGCAAGAGTCATGTTTCAGAACCACGTCTCCAACAGTATTCCAATGGCAGCTGGAGTCCCTCAGGGCAGGGTTCTATCGCCAGCCCTTTTCAGTCTGTACCTCGAAGATATGCCTGAGCCTCCACAGGACATCAAGGTCGTCGCGTATGCTGATGACATAACAATCATGTGTCAAGATCGGGACTTACAGGTGGCCGCCAATAAGATCAACGAGTACCTGATAACACTGAAGAGCTTTTTCGACCGCAAGATGCTAAGGATCTTTGCAGCCAAGTCGTCAGTGTCCGTTCTCACGACGGACCCATCCGAGCACAGCGCTCATCCGGATGTCGTGTGGGATGGAGACCGTTTGCCTGCTGCTCGCTTTCCAAAGCTGATCGGTCTTGTGCTCGATCCGTCACTAAAGTTTCATAAGAATACCGAGCAGAAGCAGGCAGTCGTTAAAGCTAAGCTCAACGTTCTCAGGGCCCTGGGCGGGACTTCGTGGGGTAGCAGCAAGGAGACTATACTCACAACGTATAAGGCAATTCTTCAGCGCGCTCTGGAGTACGCTGCACCGGTATGGCAGCATCTCGTCTCAGAATCCTCCTGGACAACGATGCAACGAGCACAAAATGCTGCTCTCCGTATCGCCACCGGATGTCCATTGAGTTCCCCAATCGAGCACCTGCATGCTGAGACCCGTCTATTACCAGTGAAGGAGCACTGTCAGCTCCAGGCCCAGCAATTCCGCATCAACATTATAAAGCAACCAAATCACCCGTCGTGGAGAGTGCTAAAACTCGTTAGAGAGAGAAGTATAAGAAAGCCATTCGCCGATGCTCCAAACAAAGTCAATTTGCAAAGATGGCACGACTCACAGCAAGAAAGACTCCGTCTTTTGCGCGAGGAGCACACCAAGTTCGTACGGTGTCATCTTGTGAAGGCGGCCATAAATCCTATACTAGGAGATATACCGCCCCCCGTCTGCACCTCAGAGTCTCAACTCGGAAGAAGGGCAAGATGCGCGCTCGCATCATTACGCTGTAGTCACTCTACAATGCTAATGTCTTATGTCAGCAAGATTGACAGCAGCAAATCTGATGTGTGCCCGGACTGCGGTACCGTCGGCCACGATACCGCACATTTGTTCGACTGTCCGGAGAGACCTACCACGCTGGCACCAATGGACCTATGGACGAATCCACTACTGGTCGCCCAGTTCCTCCGCCTATGACAGAACCCTCTATGTGGCTGCAAAGAAGAAGTAGAGACTGCTTTACCTACCCAGTGGAGATTTGGAAAACCATGTTGTCGTCGCTGTAGGTCTGTGACTGGACATAAAGACCCGTGCTTGAAATTCCCTAAATGGCTGCGGGGATTCAAAAACAACGGCATTTTCATTGCTCCGCAAAAAGGTGCTACGTGGGAAGGGGGGGCACTATGGCGCGATGGACTTGGCCACGCCTATTTTACTGTGCCGCACTAAATTTGAGCACCTATCCGCGCTTTCCCTACCCTCCCAAAATCAGGAGTCATTGCGGCACGGAAAAATGGGCGCGGCCAAGTGCGAGACACCAGTGCCCCCCCCCTTCCCACATAGCACCCGCAAGAAGGTAAGGGTTAGGGAATTTTTGAGGTGTTCAGGAAAATGTTTCGGGTTCGGCTCCAAACTTCCAAGTGAGGGTTATTTAGGACGCTGAACCCGAATCTGGGGTATATTCTTTGCTAGACTTAGGTTTACTGTCGGTTAAGGTATGCATAATGCCTTTAACTGGCGTTACTTACTTTACCACTTCGAAAATCGAAAAATGGACCTCAAGTTCGTGTCCAGCGTCCCAAATAACACCCACAGAAAAATTTTGAGTGTAATTTGAGACTATAACCGAGCCACCATTTACCCACGGCTACATACCGAAATCCAAGGCAGACCGATAAACCGACCACAGATTTGTGTTAGGCAACCCAAATAACTCTCATGTAGAAGTTTCAGGACGATTCCATCGTGCCATTCTCGAAATCGTCGAAAGTCGCGTTTTGCCACAAAAAATTCCCCTATTTTGAAGCTTCAGACCAAATCAGACGGAATTTTTCGAATATCTACAAATGGGCCTCAGATTCGTAATCAGCGTCCAGAACAGCCCCAAAAAAAAGTTTTAGGCTCAACTCGAGACAATTTTTTTCAGAACCCTGAAAGTTGCCATTTTTGTATCTTTTTTCTCTTCGCAAAGCCGTGGAAAGACCCACTTTTTGAAATCTCTATGGCATTAAGGGGATTAGGAAAACGAGTTATCAATGCAGTGTCCCATACCTACAAATATCAAGACATGGTTTTATAAGAGCCCTCGCGAAATGTAGGGTGAGCACTAGTACATGGTCCATTATTCTTTTCTTCAGCACCTTTTCAAACAACCTAGCGAAAATCGAGGTGATACGAATGGGTCGAGAATCTTTAGGGTTCCTAGAGTAGATAGTTTCTTTATAAGAATAGGAGTTACAAATGAAGTACACCACCAGCTTGGAACATCAGCCCTTATGAACTCAGGTTAAAAATATGGGCGAGCGGGATCACCTTTTCTATGGACTGCAGGGGGATATGGTCCGGTGTATCTGCTAGTGAGAACGAATTCGACCATTTACTGAAGAGCTCAGATAGTTTCACTGGATATGAGAAAACTTCAGGTTCTCCGTTTTATTGCGGTGAATTAACGATTTGCGCGTGAAATTCGGTGTGTTGTGTCCGTGGTTGCACACCAGGTCATTTATTCGACGCCATGTCCCATGTGCGCTGTGTCTGCGAGGCTTAAACCCATCTACTGCGGCAACGCTGATGATAGGAGGGTGGGAGGCTGTGCGGTAGGTGTAAGCCCCCCGTCATAGTCGGCCGTCCTAGTCCTACCCGGTCGACAGTTACGAGAAGCGCGCAAAACGGGAAGGAATGAAGAAAAAAAAAATCAACCTCGAATGATAAAAATCGCCATATGATGGGAAAAAAATTGACCCCAACTGATAAAAACCGTCTGAAATGATGAAAACCCACCTGATACGACCAAGGACGACATAGAGAAGGTCGAATTTTATCTGCTAAGGATGATTTTTATCACTTCATTTCCTCCCGTTCTGCTAGTGTCTCATAGATATCGACCGGATGGGACTGGGACGGCCGATTTTCGGCCGACAATGACGGTGGCCTAAGGAAGGACTACAATGGTGTGATCGAGGAATTCGGCTCAACGCCGTGCAGGAATGCATTTATACGACTGCGGGATCACAGAGGATTCAATCTGTGGATAGTGAGTGCTCATACACCCACCATAACAGCCGAAGGCAAACCCAAGAATGCCTTCTACAACGAACTCAGACAGAGTCCCTCCCGGTCGTGCAGTCCAAGAAGAAGTTCGCCTACGTTTCAGAGGAAACAACATTTACTTACATCAGAGTATGTGCTCTCCGAAATGCAGGAAACTTCGTGGAGGAGAAGCGTTTGAGGAGGAAGTTGCGTCGGCAGCTTCATAGTGACCGCGAACGAGAGTGGACGTGTAGAGCTAAGGAGTTCGAGAAGGCTTGGGAGGAGAAGAATCCGAAGAAAGTCTACACGTTGCTGCGACTGTATAGCGACAAGATGAAGAGATGTTCTCCTGTCTTGAACACTACCAATAGAGTTGCAGTTGGTGATGCGACGCTGCCAATATGGAAGGATTACTTCAGTTCACTACTGAATCGTCCAGCGCCATCAGTACCTGAGCTCCCGCATGTTCAGAGAGCACATTACGATGTCAGTGAGGAACCGCCGACTGAGGCTCAAGTTTTGAATTGTGTCCGGAAAATGAAGAATGGAAAGGCAGGTGGAGACGACAACATCACTGCTGAAAATCTGAAAGCTCTCCCTCCGTCTGGAATTTGTGAAATGACCAACATCATCCGTACCATATGGATGAGCGAAAGGAGACCCGATTCGTGGAGGCATGCGATCATTGTACCTCTTCAGAAGAACTTATCCGTCACGGACCCCAAGAACTATAGGGGGATTTCTCCACTGCGTGTCATGTACAAAGTTTTGGAACGTATCATTCTCGAGCGACTCATCAAACATCGTGAGGAAACGACCAGAGAGGAGCAAGCAGGTTCTCAACCTGGAAGATCGACGATCGACCAAGTGTTCGTTGTGAGAAGAGTAATTGAATCGTGGCAGCGGTATTCTAAGCCATTACAGCTTGCTTTTTTGAACTTCGAAGCCGCGTTCGACTCTCCTCATCGTGATCGATTGCTCAATGCTCTGCGAGCCGATGGAGTCCCGGAAAAGTATGTGTGACTAATCGTGGACATGAACAAAGGAACAGCAGCAGCAGTTCGTACGCCTGTCGGATTTACGTCAGCTTTCGAGGTGAGAACAGGAGTAAGGCAAGGAGCTGTAGCAGAACTTTTTCTATTCAACTTCGCCGTTGATGACATCATGCGTAGAGTTACAGAACAGTTTCCTGCGGACGTGATCCTAACACCATCAGGACGCTCCCTTGTCGACCTGGAGTACGCTGACGACATTGTGTTATTCGCTGAAAACAACGCAAAACTGCAAAAGATTGTGAACCCCGTTTCGAAGTATGCCGCAGCCCATGGACTTCGTCTTCGTCCGGACAAATGCAAGCAGATGTGGGTCTCTCAGAGGCCTTCAACGGGAGTTTGTGTGGACGGACAACGTATCAAACTGGTGGACGATTTCTGTTATTTGGGCTGTTTGCTGAAGAACGATGGTTGTTATGCAGCGGATATTCAACAACGATGTGCGAAAGCCACGTCTGCATTCAATTCTCTAACCAAGTGTTTGTGGTCTACCCCCAACGCGAAGGAAGTTAAGTTGCGCGTCCACTTATCCGCTGTTCGCCTTAACATGATGTACGGATCGGAGACGTGGGCAGCACCGAAGACGCAGATGGAAAGGTTGGATTGCACGGAGAGGAAGCTTTTTAGGCGTTTGCTCGGATATTTCTGGCCGCGGATGTGCCACAACGAAGATCTCTACAACGAAATCGACGCATTACACCAACACTTGACACAAGGGAGGTGCCAACATCTCCTAACGCCATCTGAAGCGGCGATGGAAGGTCGCCTTCGTTTTTTCGGGCATATTTTAAGAAGACCACCAGATCGTCTTGTTCAACACGCTCTAAGGATGATTCTGAGTCATGTCTCGAAACGGTCGCCTGGACGTAGGCGAAAGCTTTGGACAGATGCGGTGAAGGAGGATCGAAATCACTCGGCATTGAAAGGCAATTCAGGCGCGATGTTTTACTTCGCAGGAAGTGCAATACTAACCAGTGGATGGATTGTGTTCAAATTGTGGCTGAGGACCGTGACAAATGGGCACGGCTGACTGCTAGGACGGCACACCACAGTGAAGATGCGGAATGACCGCGTCAGGCGAAAGCCAACCGATTAAGTCAAGTAAGTAAGTCAAAGTCACTATCCTAAACGGGGGACACTCAGGATACAAGACAAAAATTAAAAGAACCAATGATTGGTAATGTTATCGATCAGAGTAGTTCTATAAAGTTTACATGACAATACTGACTGATAGCGGTATCAAGTACCCGATATCAGAGTTTAACTTCATTTCTATGAGTATATCCTGGGTGCCCCTCCCCCGTCTAGGGTAGGCTCAATATCGATAACGAATTGGCTAATTGGGCCATCGGCAGAAATCGGAGTGAAACACATCGAAGTTTGACACAATTCTAGTTGTTGGGTTACTCTGGAATTTGATATCAATTTTTGTCGGAACCATACAAGATTTATTTTGCGATGGGCACCACACTCCATAATTATTTATTCATTCCACAATGGAATTGCTTCCTGCCTCAATCAGGACTTCCGCTTTGTTTTCTGGGCGAAATGAAAGAACATTTGTCAACAATACTTCCCCCCCCCCGGAGTTTCAACCCCTTAAAATTGTTTAATTGGGCCTATTGATGTGGGTGATACTCTGACATTTTTTTAATGTGAAACAATTTCAACTCAGTCTTCACGCATTGCTATGCACAGGGAGCTATGGTTTGTATCTTATCTCCTTGTAGCTTTTATCTCACAATCTTAAGAGCGGAGAGGTTGCTACCCCATTTCTACCATTCTCTTTTCTTAGGAAAGACTGCTCTATTTTCATGATAAAGCAATCATAGCAGCGTTGCGGCCAGGGGTATGCGGGAATTTCTGTTTTCTGGCCGTTTTGGCCATTCTATTTCTGTTTTCTGGCAACGAGAGGAAAATCCGCTTTCTGCCATGGGATGCAGCGCCTACTGTGCTGACGTGCTGGTGTTCTCTGAGAGTTTTACTCGATCAATAGCCAATAAATAGCCGAGAAATGTCTGATTTCTGAGTGATAGCCGAGAGCTGGTCGGAAAGTAGCTGGTTGCCGCAAAATAGCCGAGAAATGGCCACCAAATAATGCTCTACCAGGCATGTATACAATCCAATCCTGAGGCATGATTTGGATGTCAAAACCGCCGTCCGTTCAACTACACAATAAATTATACTAAGACGTATGTAAAGTTCATACGTATAAGAAATTCTTGTGTATCAGCAAGTTTGCGGTACTTGGACCCCGCCTAGCGCCAGGAGGCGCAGGCCAGCCGGTGAAGGACGCGTAGCGTGCCGGTGTGCCGGTTGCATCTTGGTTATTTCTCGGTTATTGTCTGGCTACTTCTCGGTTATTCCGCGAACAACATGATCTTAGCCGCCTAATAACCGAGAAATAATCGAGAAATATTCGAGAAATAGCACATCAGGAACCGTTGTGGAGCCTGTTGGCTACTTCTCGGCTGAAACTCTCAGAGTGAGTGCCTTTAATGATGATCTACCCCTAATTGACGTGTCATCGCTACTATCAATGTCTTACTGGTTATTTGTGCAGTCTTGTAGATATTGTTTTACGGGTATAGTAAAGATGTTCACAATTATACTCTCTTTTCTTTTGAAATAGGAAGTTCAAATGCAATGAACATTTTTTTCTGAAAATTTTCTGTTTTCTGGCAGTTTTGGCTTTTCTGTTTTCCGATTTCTCTCTTCTGACAAACTCCGTTTTCTGATATTTTTTGAAAAATTTCCGCATACCCCTGGTTGCGGCTACCCCCCTCAGCCTGAGAAAACCAAAAAATTGAAAAATTGGGACAGGGTCTCTCTACACACGGAGGGAGGAGCACGTACGAGATTCAATGCTGACGCGACGCGCGCGGCGGAACTTTTTAACCCATTACCCCATCACTGGAGCGCGCTTACCACAAGCTCACGAGATTTCACGGGCTTTCATGTTTTTATTCATTCTCACATGACTTTTCTTTATGTTCCTGAGTTGTTCCTCTCATCATCTTATCCTGGACACTCATTTCAATAACTCTTGTAAGCTCTCGTGCCGTTGTACCGCTTGATATTTATAGAAAATGTAATATGGTATTAAAGATCGAGCACCATTTTAGATGTAGTGTTGGGATCGTTGCCACCGACAACCAGTTTGGCTCTGGATTATGAAACATAAAGAAATAGTCATATGAGAATCAATAAACACATGAAATGTCATGAAATCTCGCGAGATTGTGGCAAGCGCGCTCCAGTGATGGGGTAATCAGATAAAAAAATTCCGCCGCGCGCGTCGCGTCAGCATGAAATCTCGTTCGTGCTCCTCCCTCCGTGTGTAGAGAGACCCTGTCCCGAAAAATTGATGTTTCGACAACAGCCGTGCTTGCTGTGGTGTTTTATACACACTACTCACAAGGTCTTCCCTATTGTGCTCGACAATACATCACGAAAACAGTGTTCAGTGTATGAAAACGCGAAATGCCGGACGGCACCGATTGCCAACACAGGCGTCAAATGCAGTGTTTGGTGGTGCAACTGCACAACACACTGCAGATGTTACGCCTAAGTTATTGATTCCACCACAAATCATGGTAGAACCACGAATTCATAGCGGAAACGCTATTTGTGAGGTAGATGTTCATTTGATACGCTACTAAAAGAAGATGTGAGAGAATGATCAACATAAGAACTAAGAGAGAATTCTAAAATATATGAAACGTGAAAAAAAGGAAGTAGCAGAAACTAGTAATGAATGGCTTAGGCCTTGTAACAGTTTTCATAGTTTTCGCTTGAAGAATAGGCCGTCACCCAGGGATCTCCCTCCGTTGAAGCAAATAGAGTAGAACGGATTTTCACCCCCGATATACGACAGATTTTGCCTCCACGAAGGGGTTTTCCTCCCCTGAGCCACCGACCAAATACGTTTCAAACGGATTCCCACCAGCGAAATACCCGATGTACTACAGATTTTGCCTCCACGAAGGGGTTTGCCTCCCCTGAGCCATCGTCCAAATACGTTTCAAAAGGATTCCCACCCGCGAAATACCCGATGTACGACAGATTTTGCCTCCACGAAGGGGAATTTCCTCCCCTAAGCATCGGTGCAGCCGCAGGCTGCACCGTCCAAATAAGGTTTAAATGATTTCCACTCCCGAAATACCCGATACACGACAGATTTAGCCTCCACGCAGGGGATTTCCTCCCCTAAGCGACGGTGCAGCCGCAGGCTGCACCGTCCAAATAGGGTTTAAACTGATTTTCACCCCCGAAATACCCGATACACGACAGATTTAGCCTCCACGCAGGATTTCCTCCCTAAGCGACGGTGCAGCCGCAGGCTGCACGGTCCAAATAGGGTTTAAACTGGTTTTCACCCCGAAACACCCGATACACGACCGATTTAGCCTCCACGCAGGATTTCCTCCTAAGCGACGGTGCAGCCGCAGGCTGCACCGTCCAAATAGGGTTTAAACTGATTTTCACCCCGAAATACCCGATACACGACAGATTTAGCCTCCACGCAGGGGATTTCCTCCCTAAGCGACGGTGCAGCCGCAGGCTGCACCGTCCAAATAGGGTTTAAACTAATTTTCACCCCGAAATACCCGATACACGACCGATTTAGCCTCCACGCAGGGGATTTCTCCTAAGCGACGGTGCAGCCGCAGGCTGCACCGTCCAAATAGGGTTTAAACTGATTTTCACCCCGAAATACCCGATACACGACAGATTTAGCCTCCACGCAGGGGATTTCCTCCTAAGCGACGGTGCAGCCGCAGGCTGCACCGTCCAAATAGGGTTTAAACTAATTTTCACCCCGAAATACCCGATACACGACAGATTTAGCCTCCACGCAGGGGATTTCCTCCCCTAAGCGACGGTGCAGCCGCAGGCTGCACCGTCCAAATAGGGTTTAAATGATTTCCACTCCCGAACTACCCGATACACGACAGATTTAGCCTCCACGCAGGGGATTTCCTCCCCTAAGCGAGGGGGCAGCCGCAGGCTGCACCGTCCAAATAGGGTTTAAACGGATTCCCACCCCCCGAAATACCCGATACACGACAGATTTAGCCTCCACGCAGGGATTTCCTCCCCTAAGCGACGGTGCAGCCGCAGGCTGCACGGTCCAAATAGGGTTTAAACTGGTTTTCACCCCCGAAACACCCGATACACGACCGATTTAGCCTCCACGCAGGGGATTTCCTCCCCTAAGCGACGGTGCAGCCGCAGGCTGCACCGTCCAAATAGAGGTTAAACTGATTTTCACACCCGAAATCCCCGATACACGACAGATTTAGCCTCCACGCAGGGGATTTCCTCCCCTAAGCGACGGTGCAGCCGCAGGCTGCACCGTCCAAATAGGGTTTAAACTAATTTTCACCCCCGAAATACCCGATACACGACCGATTTAGCCTCCACGCAGGGGATTTCCTCCCCTAAGCGACGGTGCAGCCGCAGGCTGCTCCGTCCAAATAGGGTTTAAACTGATTTTCACCCCGAAATACCCGATACACGACAGATTTAGCCCCCACGCAGGGGATTTCCTCCCCTAAGCGACGGTGCAGCCGCAGGCTGCACCGTCCAAATAGGGTTTAAACTGATTTTCACCCCGAAATACCCGATACACGACAGATTTAGCCTCCACGCAGGGGATTTCCTCCCTAGCCGACGGTGCAGCCGCAGGCTGCACCGTTCAAATAGGGTTTAAACTAATTTTCACCCCGAAATACCCGATACATGACACACTTAGCCTCCACGCTGGGGATTCCCTCTTCTAAGCGCCGGAGCAGCCGCAGGCTGCTCCGTCCAATTAGGGTTTAAACTGATTTTCACCCCCGAAATACCCGATACACGACAGATTTAGCCTCCACACAGGGATTTCCTACCTAGCGACGGTGCAGCCGCAGGCTGCACCGTTCAAATAGGGTTTAAACTAATTTTCACCCCGAAATACCCGATACACGACAGATTTAGCCTCCACGCAGGGATTTCCTCCCTAAGCGACGTTGCAGCCGCAGGCTGCACTGTCCAAATAGGGTTTAAACTGATTTTCACCCCCGAAATACCCGATACACGACAGATTTAGCCTCCACACAGGGGATTTCCTACCCTAAGCGACGGTGCAGCCGCAGGCTGCACCGTCCAAATAGGGTTTAAACTAATTTTCACCCCCGAAATACCCGATACACGACAGATTTAGCCTCCACGCAGGGGATTTCCTCCCCTAAGCGACGGTGCAGCCGCAGGCTGCACCGTCCAAATAGGGTTTAAACTAATTTTCACCCCCGAAATACCCGATACACGACAGATTTAGCCTCCACGCAGGGGATTTCCTCCCCTAAGCGACGGTGCAGCCGCAGGCTGCACCGTCCAAATAGGGTTTAAACTAATTTTCACCCCCCGAAATACCCGATACACGACCGATTTAGCCTCCACGCAGGGGATTTCCTCCCCTAAGCGACGGTGCAGCCGCAGGCTGCACCGTCCAAATAGGGTTTAAACTGATTTTCACCCCCGAAATACCCGATACACGACAGATTTAGCCTCCACACAGGGGATTTCCTACCCTAAGCGACGGTGCAGCCGCAGGCTGCACCGTCCAAATAGGGTTTAAACGGATTTTCATCGCGCAAATACCCGATACACGACAGATTTAGCCTCTACACAAGGGATTTCCTCCCCTAAGCGACGGTGCAGCCGCAGGCTGCACCGTCCAAATAGGGTTTAAACTGATTTTCACCCCCGAAATACCCGATACACGACAGATTTAGCCTCCACGCAGGGGATTCCCTCCCCTAAGCGACGGTGCAGCCGCAGGCTGCACCGTCCAAATAGGGTTTAAACTGATTTTCACCCCCGAAATACCCGATACACGACCGATTTAGCCTCCACGCAGGGGATTTCCTCCCCTAAGCGACGGTGCAGCCGCAGGCTGCACCGTCCAAATAGGGTTTAAACTGATTTTCACCCCCGAAATACCCGATACACGACAGATTTAGCCTCCACGCAGGGGATTTCCTCCCCTAAGCGAAGGGGCAGCCGCAGGCTGCACCGTCCAAATAGGGTTTAAACTGATTTTCACCCCCGAAATACCCGATACACGACAGATTTAGCCTCCACGCAGGGGATTTCCTCCCCTAAGCGACGGTGCAGCCGCAGGCTGCACCGTCCAAATAGGGTTTAAACTAATTTTCACCCCCGAAATACCCGATACACGACAGATTTAGCCTCCACGCAGGGGATTTCCTCCCCTAAGCGACGGTGCAGCCGCAGGCAGCTGCCGAGATGTCGTACGTTCGTGCCGTGGCAGTGTGGAGGAAACAACATCACCTTCGTGCAAACCGACATCACTCCCTCCACCGAGAGGGTTTTCGTCATGGGAGAGTCGCTGGCTGGCCCCAGCTCTCCTGAAGATTCTACTACAAAGGGCTGGCGTCGAGAGGAATCCTGGACCTGTGCAGAAGTATCAATGTGCCACCTGCAGCAAGAAAGTCAACTGGAATGGAACAAGCGTCTAATGCTTTGGATGCCAAAGGTGGGTGCACTTCTCCTGTTCAGGTCTTAGTTCTGTGAGGCATCACAACTCATCCTTCCGTTGTGTTCTGTGCTCCGCCCCCAGCAACTCTGATTTCTCATTCACCAACCGCCCCCTCTCTATTGTACATATAAATCTTAACGGCCTTCGCACCAAATTGTCTGAACTCTCACTCTTCGCACGTACTCATCATCCGGATGTTATTATGGTTCAAGAAACCAAACTCTCTCCCTCTACCACTTATCCCCAACCAAACATTCCAGGCTACACTGCCTATCACATCCCAAGGACAGCTCTTGGAGGCGGAGTTTCTACGTTTGTGCTTTCTAACTTACCTTCTCATCTAATTCCAAATGTTCCTAAGGACGGTACTCTCGAGTGCGTTCCCGTTCACCTCCCTCTTAAAACTCCACTATCTCTATTTAATATTTACATCCCTCCTACCACTTCTTGTCCCCCAACCTACAACCCCATACCTCTTCTTAAGCAGTTGCATGACTGCTCTCTCTCCCCATCAGCTGTCTTTGCAGGTGACTTCAATGCTCACACGTTCTGTTCTGCGCCTGAGTCCGACGCCAGAGGGGAAGACGTCGAGGAATGGGCTGAGGAGTGTGATCTGGTTATCCTCAACGATGATCAGCCTACTCGTCTCCCTTCCTACGGCCGACCTTCTAGCCCGGACATCTCCCTCGTTTCATCCAATCTTTCTAATTCTTGCACATGGTCCACTTCCACAACTCTTCCCAGCGACCACATTCCCGTCTTTCTCCATATTGATCTCTCAAACTCTCTTGCCCCTTATACTGGTATTCGTCAACGTTCTTATCTCAATTTAGGCCTTGCTGACTGGGTCCTGTTCAGAGAGGTTGCGCTCCGCCAGGCAGCTGAGTATCCATGGAATGGCGATGTGCACCAGAAAGAGCATCACATATCTGACGCCATCCGGAAGGCTACAAAGCGGCCATACCTGAAGGACGTGTGAAAAGTTTCTACCCTAATGTCACCAGGGAGATTCTACAGAAGATCAGGACAAGAGATGAAAAGAGAGCTGAGAATCATTTGGACCCTGAGGTGGCCAAGCTGGATGAAGAGATAAGAAAGGATCTGGACAAGCACAAGAAAGACAGTTGGGAGAAGTTCACTGAAAGGTTGAACTTTAAAACCGACGGAACAATTGCGTGGAAAGTATTGAGGAAGATATCTGGCAAGTGCGCCCCCTCCTCGAACTCTACCATAGAGTTCGATAACAGCGTCTTCAAATCAGGAAAGGCTGCCGCATATGCTCTTGGCAAAAATTTCTTCATCACACGTACCAAGCGTGGCTTACAAAACAGAGTCACGGTAAGAGAACTAAGCCGTCTGCCGCTGATGAACGCCACTGAGGCCTTTACTCCTGCTCAGGTGGAGAAGGCTATCAAGGAAATGCGGAACTCGAAGGCTCTCGGACCTGATGGTATCTCAGCAGCCATCTTGAAGAAGCTTCCACGGAACTTCTACCGATGATCGCAGATATCATAAACACTTCTTTCCGAACCTGCACTCTACCACAAGCATGGAAGACCGCCAATGTGATACCCTGCCTAAGCCAGGCAAATCGCAAAGCACGGTGAAGGGCTATCGCCCTATTAGCCTGTTATCACCGATCGCGAAAGTAGCCGAAAAGCTAATCGTAAGGGACCTGGCAGAGCAGAATGAGGCACAGCAACATCAACATGGGTTTAGAAAGCTTCACTCCACCACCACTGCCCTTC